>JASVEL010010371.1:0-56103 GCA_032618575.1 Nicotiana noctiflora
ATGTGTGAGACTCATTAAGGAGATTCACTTTACTTAACTCGCGAAGTTGCTCACCGTGTTGTTCAACGCACCATCTGGGTGCGATGCCGAAGGAGCCGAGGGGAGTACAGCGGTGCTTTTGTATAAGAACAAAGGGATATCCAATGTTGCAACAACTATAGGGCATCAATTAATAAGCCACACCACGGGCGTCCAGGCGCGATCGAGGCCAGGGTGAGAGAGTCGACATATATTTCCGAGAACCGGTTCGGTTTCGTACGGGTCGGTCCACTACGTAGCTCTATCCACCTTGTCGCAGATTGGTGGAATCAGCTTCGGGATATGAAGAAGGACTACGTACATGGTGTTTATCGACTTGGAGAAGCGTATGACAAGGTCCCGAGGAGGTACTATGGAGGTGCCCTGGAGGCTAAGAGCGTGCCTGAAGCCTACATAAGAGTAATCCAGGACATGTACGATGAAGCTAAGTTCAGGGTCAGGACAGTGGGTGGCGACTCAGACCATTTCCCGGTGGTTATGGGGCTCCACCAAGGATCTGCGCTTAGCCCCCTCTTGTTTGCCTTGGTAATGGATGCTTTGACGCGGCATATTCAAGGGGATGTACCTTGTTGTATGCTATTTGCTCATGACATAGTCCTGGTAGACGAGACGAGGGTCGGTGTTAACGAGAGGCTAGAGGTATGGAGACAGACTCTCGAGTCTAAGGGGTTCAAACTAAGCAGGTCTAAGACAGAATATCTGGAGTGCAAGTTTAGCGCTGAGTCGAGCGAAGTGGGAGGGAGCGTGATGATTGGATCTCACGCCATAGCCAAGAAGGATAGTTTCAGATACCTTGGAACGGTGATCCAGGGGGACGGGAGATAGACGGGGATGTCACTCACCGTATAGCGGCGGGGTGGTCGAAGTGGAGTCTTGCGTCAGGAGTCCTGTGGGATAAGAAAGTGTCACAGAAACTCAAGGGGAAGTTTTATAGAGCTGTGGTTAGACCTGCCATATTGTATGGGGTGGAGTGCTGACCGGTGAAGAACTCTCATGTTCATAGAATGAAGGTTGCGGAGATGAGGATGCTCAGGTGGATGTGCGGGCTCACCAGGTTAGATAAGATTAAGAATGAAGTTATTCGAGAGAAGGCGGGGGTGGCCCCGGTGGATGAGAAGATGCGTGAAGCGAGGCTCAGGTGGTTCGGGCATGTGCGGAGGAGAAGTCCTGATGTTCCAGTTAGGATGTGTGAGAGGTTGGTCATGACGAGTTTGTAAAGAGGTCGGGGTAGGCCTAAGAAGTACTCGGGAGAGGTGATTAGACAGGACATGGCGCTGCTCAGCTTACCGAGGACATGATCCTTGATAGGAGGGTATGGAGGTCAAGGATTAAGGTGGTAGGATAGGGGCTTCTAGATTTTTCGTACTCCTTGCCCGGGGTGGGTGAGGCGTGGTAGGGCCGCCCATAGATGATTAGTTGTGTTCTCTTGTGGTAGTCATTTCTGGTAGTTACTGTTTTGATATCATTGCATGCCTGCTTATTTATGGTATTTATGTCTCTTATGTTTAGATAATTTTTATGCGTTGTATGCTGGAGTAACTAATGCGGTTTTTGTTTTTGTTTTTGTTTGGTTTTCCTTTCCCTCCGCCGAGGGTCGATTGGAAACAGCCTCTCTGTCCTCTCGGGTAGAGATAAGGCCTGTCTACATATTACCCTCCCTAGACCCCACCTTTTGGTAATATACTGGGTTGTGGGTTGTTGTTGTTGTTGTTGTAACTTGGTGAAGTTGAAAAAGTTTAGCTCTCATAAGTTTTTTGCCCTAAGCATCTCGTTCTATTCCAAACAGAGTTGGGAGAAAACAATGGATTGCTATAGTCCAGGTCAAGGACTGATGCCCGCCAGCTTCAAAGTGCGTACTGTTCCACTTGATAATGATGAATCTGCAACAGAAGATGTATTGGATCCAGACTTTGGTGAGGCAGCAATTGGTCGAGTTGCACCTGTTGATTCAGGTGATCTTTTGTAACTTTTGATGCATGTATTTTGTATAGAAAATTTAAGGTTATGTGAAGATTTTGACTCTATTAATTAACTCAAGGATTGTGGTGGATTATACTGCTACGAGCGTATGGGAAATGCTCTGGAGATTTGTCTCTTCAGGAGAGGGTTGATGTCCAAACTGGAATGAAGATGATTCTTAAGTTATGTCTTGCAGATGGTTTTGATATGTTTCCAACTTTGTTGGTGACCGATGGTTCTTGCATGATAGATCGCCGTATGGGAATCCATGGCCACCCTCTGGAAATTCAGGTCTTTCCTTTTTTCTTGCCTGCAAGCAAGCTTGTCATTTTTGATATTTATACCTCAGATATTCTTTCTTCATTCTGATTTTTCTTTTTTTTTTTAAAAAAAATTATACTTTCCCATGGAGTGTTGGCTGAGTTTTACGTTTCTTCTCTTTATCCTCTCTTTCTCCCGGTAAATCTAACTTTTGTCATCTGAAGTTGCTTTACATACTTATCTGATGTCATTCAGTCATTCTTTTGAGCTCAAATTAGTAGATGCGCCAGCCTCCTATCATGACTTTTCTTCTAGCTTACAGAGAGGAAATCAGTTCTAATTGATGTATTAAACTTTAAGTGCTGTTACCTTACTGTCTTCCTCCATAAGCTGTATGCTGCTATCTCGTTTTATCGTTTTCCTCTTTCTTGGGACTGGAAACATCATCATTGACATTTTACCTCTCGGGCCTGACTGACCTCTCTGATTAATCATGCCAAAGACCTAACATCTAATTTTTGGCTATGATATGAGGGTGATACTCGCCTTCTAGTTTCTAAAAAGAAAGACGTATGTTCTCTCTGATTACATATGCCATTGTGACCTCCCCAATCTTTAATCTCTTTTGGTAACACCATCATTTGAATGATCTCAGCAAAAAGTGCACGTTTATCACCAGATATAAATATCCAGATACAATTACCTTTATTGACGAATAGGCCAGAAGGAGACGAAAGGAAATGTCATATTATTCAAGTTTATATACTCGTTACAGGTTCTAAGCTAATCATATTACATGGTCAATATTTTTTTTCTTGCTGTAACTACAGACATGCCTATTGGTTGTGCACATGCTGGGTAGTGGGTACATGTTACAAACTCTATTTTCACTTTCATCGCTTCTTCCAGCTATGTGTTTGTCTCTTCTTCCCTTCCAAGAAGGTTCTGCATAATTAATTATGTGCGTGATGTTTCATGGTTTGCAGGCATTATATTATTCAGCCTTACTTTGTGCACGAGAGATGCTTGCTCCAGAGGAGGCATCAACAGACCTAGTTAGAGCACTTAACAATCGGCTTCTAGCATTGTCATTTCATATCAGGGAATACTACTGGATCGATGTGAAAAAATTGAACGAGATTTATAGATACAAAACAGAGGAATATTCATATGATGCGATCAACAAGTTCAATATATATCCGGATCAAATTCCTCCCTGGCTGGTGGAATGGATGCCTAGTAAAGGGGGCTATCTTATTGGAAACTTGCAGCCAGCTCACATGGATTTCCGGTTCTTTGCACTTGGGAACTTATGGTCCATTGTTAGCAGTCTTGCCACAATAGATCAGTCACATGCTATTTTAGATCTTATTGAAGCCAAATGGGAGGACTTAGTAGCTGATATGCCACTAAAGATATGTTATCCTGCTCTTGAGAGCCAGGAATGGCGCATTATTACTGGCGGTGATCCGAAAAACACGTAATGCCTTAGTTTCTTTTCTATTTATTTTATGTAGATTGTTTTCTGTCCTCGTCGTAATTTTCCTCGCTTATACTTTTGTTACTACTCGTGGTGCAGGCCTTGGTCTTACCATAACGGAGGATCCTGGCCAACTTTGCTCTGGCAGGTAAGTTTACATTCTTCAGTATGCACCAGTGTTTTAAAAGGTGCGGGCGTAAGGCGAGGCGTTTTGCATATGCCTCAGCGGGATATAAGCCCCGAGGCACGGGGCGTAAGCCACATGGGTATTTAATTTTAATATTTTATAAAATAATAAGTATAATAATAGAAAATATTATTAAATAGGTAATATTGCATAAAATTTAAAATAAAACTATATATATATATATAGAAGTCCCAAATAAAGTGAAATTACATATAAATCCCAAATAATTCTATATGAGTGAAATCTCATATTATCTAATGAAATTATAAATCCCAAATAAATAAGTAAAATTATATATAAATCTAATCAATACATATAAAAGCACGCATACATATAATCCCATATTATATTTTGAAAGAGAGCAAGTGAAGCACTCAACTTAATAAACTAATTACTTGCATATTTACAAACTAACGGTGAAATATAAAAAGAGAGGAAAGTAATGAGTTCAAAATAATAAAGTTTGTACAAATAGGAAGGAACAAACCTGTTGAATTTGACTTATAGAGAAGAAAAGAGTTTTCTGTTGTAAAAAAAGTGATAAATCATTGCTCTTGGCGGAGGCAGACTAGCGGAAAGAATTAGGAAAGACTTCTAATTTAGGGCTTTTAGCAATATTAAAATGTTTACTTTTGAATTTAATATTTTTTTTTTAAAGGATGTCTCTTGGGCTTACGCCTCAGTCGAAAAACTCGCCTCAACCAAAAAACTCGCCCGGGCATACGCCTTGAACTTCTGGGCGTACGCCTTACCATACTTTCGCCCCCCACCATCGTCCCGGGGCGTTTTTGGTATGCCTCGCCTCAAGGCTCGCCCCAGGAACGCCTTTTAAAATACTGGTATGCACACATCTGATTTCATGCTTTCAGCACTTATAGCTGCCATCACTTCCTAATTCTTATCTGAGAAAGAAGGGACTAAATTTTGTGAAGTTCCCTTCAGAAATGGTTGTGATTAACCAAATGCTGCTCACTTCAAGCCCATGTGATAGGCAGATGTTTAGTCTATATTGAATAACAGAGGTAATCATTGTTTAAAAGGAGAGGGTAGAACCTATCATGGGTAGCGTTAGTCTTAAGGAATGGGGCTTAATTCCACGGGTTTTTTTGGTGTTTAGTATTAAATTAATAGAAATTTAGTTAAAATATGAAAATATACTAAACATTATACAAAATACAAAATTGTAAGGAACCTAAGTTCAATATCTGAACTTAATAACATACATTCAATACATAACAACATATTACGTCACAGGGTCAGTGGCGGAGCCACCCTTTACCGAGGGGTGTCCGACACCCCTACGCCGGAAAATAATATTGTGTAAATAGGTTTTTTTTTTTTTTAAAAAGATTGAATATATACAAGGGTTTTACACCCCTTGACACAAGACAAACTCTTACTGCAATGGTCAAGGGGTGTCAAAATTTACGGAAGGTTGCAAGTTCCATTCTCAATAGCACCAAGTTTTTTTTTTATTGTGACGCCCCTTTGTATAATTCCTGGCTCCGCCACTGCACAGGGTCTTACATAATCATGTTAAAATATATTATACACACATGTATGTATGTGTCCGTGTGCGTACAAATATATATATGTACATATAAACGTATGTATGTGTATGTGTATGTGCGGGGGGCGGGGGCATCGGCACCTATGTTTAAGAGAGAAAATTGATCTGGGCGCATGGGGCATCGGCACCTATGTTATCAAGAGAGGGGTCATCGGCACCTGGAAAGTTCGGCAAAATTTTTATGAATACATGTATATGTTTTTACAAAATAGTGATATATTAGTAGTGGCACCTTATATACTGTGAGAAAGCACGGAAGAAGAATATATTAGTGATGTATTAACAATGATACAATGAGCCCTATTTAAAATACATATTCTACTCCTACTACGTATCAAACTAGGACATATTATAAACCTACTATACATGGGATTAGGACATCTAACACTCCCCTCAAGCTGGTGCATACAAATCATATGTACCGAGCTTGTTACATATGTAGTTAATACGAGGACCAGTGAGGGACTTGGTGAAAATATCTGCCAGCTGATCATTCGACTTCACGAACTTTGTAGCAATATCTCCGAGAGTATCTTTTCTCTAACAAAGTGACAGTCAATCTCAATGTGTTTAGTTCTCTCATGGAACACTGGATTTGACGCAATATGAAGAGCAGCTTGATTATCACAAACAAGTCATCTGACTAATTTCTCCAAATTTCAATTCCTCGAGCAACTGTTTGATCCAAATTAACTCACATGTCGCCATAGCCATCGCTCGATATTCTGCTTCTGTACTAGACCGAGCAACCACATTATGTTTCTTGCTCTTTCAGGACACCAAATTTCCTCCTACTAAGACATATTATCCAGACGTAGAACGTCTATCAGAAGGCGATCCTGCCCAATCAGCATCTGAGTATTCAACGATCTGCTCATGGTCGCGATCCTCAAACAATAAACCTTTGCCTGGAGCTAATTTTATATACCGAAGAATACGAACAACTACATCCCAATGACTATCACACGAGAATCCATAAACTGACCCACAACACTCACATAAAAGGAAATGTCGGGTCTTGTCACTGTAAGGTAATTTAATATACAAACCAACTATCTATAACTTGCAGGATCGCTAAGAGGCTCCCCCTGTCCTGGCAGAAGTTCAGAATTCGGATCCATCGGGGTGTCAACCGGTCTACAACCTGTCATTCCTGTCTCTTCAAGAATATCTAAGGCATACTTTCGTTGTGAGATCACAATACCTGAGCTAGACTGAGCAACCTCAATACCAAGAAAATACTTTAGTTTGACCAGATCCTTAGTCTGAAAGTGTTGCAAGAGATGTTGCTTTAATTTTGTAATACCATCCTGGTCATTGCCGGTAATAACAATGTCATCAACATTTCACCAAATTTCAATTCCTTGAGCAATTGTTTGGTCCAGACTAGTTCACATGTTGCCATGCCAAACTCCTGAATAACCGTGCTAAACTTACCAAACCACGCTCGAGGAGACTGCTTAAGACCATAAAGTGACCGACGCAAGCGACATACAAGGCCACGAGACTCCCCCTGAGCAACAAACCCAGGTGGTTGCTCCATATAAACTTCATCCTCAAGGTCACCGTGTAAAAAAACATTCTTAATGTCCAGCTGATAGAGGGGCCAATGGCGAACAGCAGCCATGGATAGAAAAAGGCGGACTGATGCTATCTTAGCCACAGGAGAGAAGGTATCACTGTAATCAAGCCCAAATATTTGAGTATATCCTTTGGCAACAAGACGAGCCTTTAGACGATCAACCTTACCATCATGACCAACCTTGACTGCATACACCCAACGACAACCAACAGTAGATTTACCTGAAGGAAGAGGAACGAGCTCCTAAGTACCACTCGTATGTAAAGCAGACATCTCGTCAATCATAGCCTGTCGCCATCCTGGATGAGACAATGCTTCACCTGTTGACGTAGGGATGGAAACAGAGGACAAAGAAGATAGAAATGCATAATAGGGTGATGACAAACGATGATAGCTCAAACCGATATAATGGGGATTAGGATTAAGGGTGGTCCGTATACCTTTCCGAAGTGCAATCGGCTGATTAAGAAGAGACAAGTCCGCAGTATTGGCAGGGTCAGGTGCAGGACGTGAATCAGCTGGGCCTGATGCTGAGCGCGGACGACGATGATATGTCAAAAGTGGTGTTCCTGTGGCAGGGAGTCTAGGAGGAACCACACAAGACTTCTCAACGGCTGGAATGGATAAGACTTCTATAGTGGAAGGTGAAGGAGGAGCTATAGGAGACTCGGGTAAGGCTTCTGTGGCGGAAGTAGAAGGATGAGCTATAGTAGGCTCCTTAAAGGTCGGTATAGGTAAGACCGCAGATATATCAAGGGGGTCAGAATGGTCAGAAGAGGTAAAGAAAGGTTTAGACTCAAAAAATATGACGTCGGAGGACATAAAGTACCTACGAAGATCGAGTGAGTAACAACGATATCCCTTCTGAACACGAGAATAACCAAGGAAGACATACTTGAGAGCACGAGGAGCTAACTTATCTTTTCCAGGGGCTAAGTTATGAACGAAACAAGTGCTTCCAAAAATACGAAGGGAAGAGAGTATAAGGGTGACTGGGAAAATAATACTAAATACAAAATCTTATTCTGAATGGGAGATGAAGGCATTCGATTAATCAAATAACAAGCTATCAGAACTACATCGCCCCAAAAATGCAACGGAACATGAGATTCAATGAGTAGTGTGCGAGCAGTCTTAATGATGTACCTATTATTTCTCTTTGAAACCGCATTTTGATGAGGTTTATAAGGGCAAGAGATCTAATGTATAATTCCTTGAGAAGTCATAAATTGCTGGAATTGAGTGGATAAATATTTTAAGGCATTATCACTGCGAAAAGTGCGAATAGAGACACCAAATTGATTTTTAATTTCAACACAAAAATTCTGGAATATAGAAAACAACTCAGAACGATCTTTCATTAAGAAAATCCAAGTACATCGTGAATGATCATCAATGAAACTAACAAAATAACGAAATCCTAAGGTTGAACTGACTCTACTAGGACCCCATTTATCAGAATGAACTAAAGGAAAAATAGACTCTGCGTGACTCTCGGTACTACGAGGATAGGAGGCTCGAGTATGTTTCCCGAGCTGACATGACTCACACTCTAATGTGGATAAACTAGACAAACTAGGCACCATCTTCCAAGCTTGGATAAGCTTGGATGTCCTAAACGTCTGTGAATTAGGTCCGGAGGATCTGTAACTAGACATGCCTTAGAGGATTTTAAGGAGTTAAGGTAGTAAAGCCTTTCTGATTCAAGTCTTGTTCCAATCGTCTGCCTTGTACTGTGGTCCTGCATAATAAAAGAATCATCAATAAATTATATACCACAATGGAGGGCACGAGTCAAACGACTAACAGATGCAAGATTAAAAGGACAGCCAGGGATATAAAGAACGGAATCTAGAGTGACAGAGGGTAGGGGATTCGCTTGTCCAACTCATTTTGCTTTGGTTTGAGACCCATTGGCTAAAATAACAGAGGGAAGAGACTCTGTGAATATGCAATATTTGACAAAAGTGATTTATTACCGGAGATATGATCAGAAGCGGCTGAGTCCACAACCCATTGTTCAGAAGGACTAGACTGGGAAACACAAGCAAAGGAATTACCAGCAACAGAAGTATTAGTCTGAGCAACAGAAGCTACTTGTGGAGATGTCTGCTTACTTGCTCGATATCGAAGGAACTCATTATACTCCCTTCAGATAAAGAAAATCCCTGGTTACCTGTAGTCTCAGTCTGAGCAACATAAGCATTTTTGGGTGGGCGGCCATGTAGAGAATAGCATACATCACGAGTGTGTCCAAGTTTATGACAATAAGAGCACTTGGGTCTAGATCTTCCAAAACGACCTCCTCCTCGTCTATTCTCCATAGTATGAGATACCCGATTGTCCACTGATTGGGATACGAGGACAGATGAGTCAAGTGTCTGCGGTGAGCTTACTGGGTGGCTAGTGCTGCAGCAAGGCGAAGTAATCGAGAGAATAATTCATCAACTGTGGGGATGGTTGGACTAGCCAAAATCCGGTCACGTATTGAATCAAGGTCATTAGGGAGTCCAGCGAGTGTAAGAACTAGAAACATCTTCTGTCGTTGCTCTTGTTGTTTTTCAATACTAGCAGAAACTGGCATCAACGAGTAAGTAGACATATCTAATTCTTGTTTCTTCAAGTTTGTCATTCGCGATATTACATCATAGAAACGAGATATGTCATTAGTGTAGAGATTACGAGCCTTTTCCCAAACTAAATAACAAGTCTGGAATGGACGGAACAAGGGCATCAACTTGGAATCAATAGATCGCCACAGGATACTACGTAACTGAGCATCGACCTTCTCCCACTGTGTTTTGGCCTTTTCATCATCTTCGCCAGCCTTTTTTGTTAAGTGATCTTGAACTCATTGACCTTTACACCACAACTCGACAAATGAAGCCCAATCTAAGTAATTTGAACCTCCCATTAAAGGTTCTGAGATAATCATAACACCAGAACTGCCAGAACCCGGGTTTCTAGACCCTAAAGCATCGATTCCCAAAGACATAGTAGGATTATCACCGGATAACAAAAAAGAATCAACCGAAAGTTCTCTGAAACAGATGCTGAAAATACTGTTTTTGCTGAAAAAGTACTGTAGCTACCGGAAAAATTTCAAAGTGGTCGGAATCGAACGAAAACAGGATGGGTAGGCTCGGAATGCTCACGCGAACAGGCTGCCTGAAGAAAAAATTTTGAAATCTGGTCAAGAATGGCACTCACGCGCCGGCGCGTGAGGCTGACGCGCCGCCGGCGGCAGTGCTCCGGCAGGCGTGTGGGGGCGTGTGGGGTGGATTTTTCCGGTGAAATTTCTGCGGGTTGGTCGGAATTATGTGGGTAAGCTTTTGGTGGTGTTGGATTTTGCACAACACCGATAATTAGTGACTTTTACGCAATTAGTCACTTAGGTCACCGGAAAATTGCACGGAGTTATTTCTTTCCGGATATCGATGGAATGAGGCACAACGATTAATTTCTCACGGTGGCTCTGATACCATGTGAGAAAGCACGGAAGAAGAATATATTATTGATGTATTAACAATGATACAATGAGCCCTATTTATAATACATATTCTACTCCTACTACTTATCAAACTAGGACATATTATAAACCTACTATACATGGGATTAGGACATCTAACATATACAAAGCACATTTTGTTTGAATTCAAAAGTAACTCCCGATCTTCCAATCCGGAGTCCATCTTTGATGGGGCAGATGCCTCGATACTGTAAAAGGTGAATCCTTCCTCCCGCCCCCATGTTGAGGCATTAACCGCATAGATATTTTCCCCGATGGTTGCCTAGTGGTCCGTTAATTTGTTCCTGTTTACAGATTGCCACTATTAGATTCACCCACAAATGTAAGAGACTGACGTTCACAAGCTTGATATACTGCATTGTCTTGGAAGGAAAATTTAAAAGGGAAAATTTCAATTTAGAACAATTGAGCTTCATGCTTTTCAATTTTATAGCCCATATTTCAATTTACAATCAACTAACCCAAAAATAATATGCTAAGATTCAACATCCAACTCTAATAGGTTCTCGGAATCACTATTTAACTTTTAAAATAGATTCCTCAAACTTTTAATTTAATTTTCGAATAGTAATTGTGACTCAAATATTAGTTTAACAAATCAAATTCATTTGGGTGGTAAAAAATAGATTTTTAACAAGCTTAAATATGTGGGTTTAAATTTCGAATTTGATTTTATGAGAAATTTGGAGTGGGTGTCATTTAGAATTGTTAGAAATAGTACAAGGAGGTTGTATATAAAATTTGAAGTCATTTAATAGAGATTTGGACTGGTTTTGAACAAAAATTACAATTGAAAATCGTGAAAGAAGTTCGTCTACAGACGCTTGTATAAAGATGTATAAAAGTGTATAATGTGTGTTTATACACACATATACACTATTATACAAGATTATACGTAATTATACAAAAATCTGACTCCGTCTTCTTCCTTGCGTTTTTTCTGAAATTTAACTTAAATCTTGCCCAAATCTACTCAAAATCACTTCCAATTTAAATTTGAACTCTTTTTGATATTTTCAATCAATTGGAACAACATACAATCCAAACAACTAACAAATTATAAAAAAAATCAAAACCAAAGCTTTGAATGGTCTTCAATGGTGGACAAGCAGAAAATACACGGCCATTTGAATCATATGTAGAAGATGGGAGAAGAAAAGAGAGAAAGCAATGATTGTGAAAACAAAGAATTAACTCCATAGGTTTTAGAAGCAGTGGTTGTAAGAACACAAATTTTGAATTTGCAAGTGCTTTCAAAATATGTACAATATGAACTAGGTGGGGTAAAACTTAAAAATATTGGTCATTTTTTGTTATTGTGTGAAGTCATGTGTATTTTCTTGTAATTCTTTCAATTTAAAACTCGGTGTGACATATAATGCAATAGTTAAGGAAAAGTGTAATCTGTTTGTTTATGGTTTAACTTTGAAGATGCCTTTACCTTAAATGCATAGGAAGAAACATCACGGGAAAGGGGCCTTTAGCACCAGACAGAGACATGGAGTGGTTAATGATCTTCGATAAATCCATAGATGATAAGATTGAATAAACATCAAACTGGGTTTTGCTTTCTTTACTCTGCTCATTTTGTTTATAGATCTCCTACCCTTTATCAGTAAATCACAAAAAGATTAGAAAACTGATTCCTTTTTTGGTGCTTTCATGTTTTCCTGGATTATGTACTAGGAAATGAATCTTTGGCATTGAAGTCATGCTTTTTAACTCTATGGAAGACATGAGCTATACATGTGTTAGATGTAAATGTAATATAAGTAGGCAATTTTTAGCATAGAACGGTAGCTGCAATGGTGTTCTGTCATCTCATATGAGCCTTCACAAAAATGTTTTAACATATAGTAGAATCGAAAACGATGGGCTGATTATTATAAATGTGAACTGTTTTCAGCTGACAGTGGCATGCATAAAAATGAAGAGGCCAGAAATAGCTGAAAAGGCAATTAAGATTGCAGAGAGACGCTTAGCGAGAGACAAGTGGCCTGAATACTATGATACAAGGCGAGGAGGGTTCATCGGTAAACAGGCACGTCTGTTTCAGACTTGGACTATTGCAGGATATCTAGTGGCAAAGCAACTTATTGCCAATCCAGAAGCTGCAAAGATTTTAATCAATGTGGAGGATACAGAACTTCTAAGTGCCTTCTCAAGCATTCTGAGTTCAAACCCAAGGCGAAAACGTTCACGAAAAGGAGTCAAACAGTCTTTCATCATATGAAAATTTTCTTTTTATTACTTAAGCTTTTGTGTAATATTGGTCTGAGATGAGCTTAAATGTAACAATATGGTTAGTGAAGATTCATATATATCCTATCCTAACTCAGCTTGGGATTGAGACATAGTTGTAGATGTTACTTAAAAAAGCGTTTGGTTTGTATAGTTACTATATCTGCGAGATACACCGGCGATTGAAAATTTGTGGCAACATGGCAAATGAAGGTGCTGTCCTGTATCAATTTTCCCTCTGTAAATTCATCATAATCCCAGCACATTGTATCTGATTTTCTTTTTCATATTTCACTTTCCTGTTCCTGTTGGAGCAGTTATCTCCACAAAAGTAACCGGGAACCTTTTTTTTTCCAATACGTTTATCAGTGGCAGATTACAGGGATCTTTAAGTAGGTAGTTGCACATGTATTATCTGATATTGAAATATTATTTGCAAGTCAATGTATGTTCTACAATTCTGTCCATTTTTCCAACTTGAAATTGAAAAACTTGTTCGGAGAATATTTCAAGTGAAATAAGGACCTCACAACTAGCAAGAATGCTCAAGTTCAATCTAAACAAGTGTCATTAAGAACCCCTTTACCAAAAAATTGCATGGTCAAGGAATTGTGATCGTTGAAGAAAGGAAGCATAGTGTCAAAGTTGCTAGCTCCACAAAGTTATCTCTCTTGACAAGATAAAAAGTTTCATATTGGAAGTGAAAGGCAGGCACTGAATTAACACCAGTACTTCATGGAATTGGGGACCTGATAAAAATGCTCATTATTTTGGTATTTATCTTGTATGCTATGTCAAATATCTGAAGCAGAATTGGCATGTGATAATGCATCACCTTGCTAAGACTTCTTCACGAACGAGCCAAGGGGAGAGGTGAGAAACAGGTCAAAATACATGAGTAGTGTCAAGATTCACCTACATATATTTGTACAGATCTTTGCTTGACCTTGTCATGTAAACAATAAACACAAAGCAGTGCATATACTGGAATTTGGCTTCACAAGCCGCTGTAGTTCAAACAACGAGGAAAGAGTGCATGGTATACGCTTTAAATAACCAATTGCCTAGTTGGTAGTAAGAATTCTGGTGATAAAAATAAATCTATGAGCCTAAATTTTCTTCTCTGACACAATGCTTTCCAACAGTGAATCACAAGCATCTTCAAGCAGATCTAGTACCTGTGAGCAAGATGTGGTGGAGTTGAGCATTAGATGCATGTCGCTTTGAGGATCAACAGCAAGATTAATGGCTAACAAATGCAAACTATAACTCACACAAATAAATGGTGCCACACATAATATATAGACAGTAGCAACAAAACACCGTTATATTAAATAAATAGGATCTTTTAAGAGCTTCAGAAGGGCCCCATTGCAGAAATTCTTATCACTGCAAAAGAGATTTTGCTTTTAAGGAAAAAGGCTTTCTTAGCATTTTCCGTAGAAATCATTCAACCGGAAAGAAAAGACAATTGTTCCCGGCTTATAGAGAAGACCTTGGCAACTACGAGCGTATCCAAATTTCTTTTTCACTCCTTTGCACACATTCAAGGACTTAGCAGTTCTCCAAAACACCTCCCTGGATTTTTCCAACCTCATATTTAAAAGTGGCCCTTGTCAATAGCCTAAATTGTAGGACTCCTATATTCTACCTTGAAGACACCTATAACTAAGGCTGATGAAAATGGGATGACAAAACAAGCATCAAGGCTCATATGTAGGACTTATTTTGTAAGACCTGTAGGTTATATGAAAAACAAGAGGTGACACGAGTTATGATCTGAGAGAGGAAAAAGTCCTACTTTAGATTTTCAAACATGTGGGGTGGAATCCGAGGGTTTCGCTCACATGGTTAATGGTTGGTGGGACTTGTTTGTAGATAGGGGAGTACTGATAATGTGTCGGCTAGGACACTGAAGCTACTAAGTTAAAATTGAGGAGCAAAACACTAATTCCTTTTGGATTCCCCGAGAAGAAGATTACACACTTGCTGAATAAAATAATGGTTTTGGTAATATCAGGAGGAAACGAATTTATCAGACTGATAAATGCCAGAGAAAGTTGATGCTGCCATGGAGCTAAAAGAAGTGGAAAAGCTGGAAAGATATGCTGGAGATAAATTCTTCTAAAAATGGGAAACGTGCATGGAAGGCATAATCTGATTGACATATTAAAAATTGCTAAGAAATTAAACAAAAGAACAACAATATGGAAAGAATTGCAGGCTATTGAGAGGGATATAGAACTTTCTTGATTTCATTCTAGCATATATAACATAAACTTCAGTGCCTCCAATTGTAGAATTTCCACCGAAAGGTGCAAAGTTCATGTGGACCAGGGTAGAGGAACCAAGGTCAAAATCAGGATGACAGATTCCTGGCTTCTGCCAATTAGGAGGAGATGGCGGCGAACATGGTTCAAGTACCTTTACGCAGATTTGCTTCAGATCACTTACCCATTATGCTAGACTCTACCAAAGTGAGAAGAACACGGGCTCCTTTCACGTTAGAGAACATGTAGTTGAAAGAGGGGCTTTGGAGGCAGGAAGTCACAGTGGTGAAGCTATCAAGTCACTGGAGTCATTCCATCTAGCAAAGAACCTGAAGCGCTTAAAAGGGAATTTAAGGAACGGAACATGGAGGTGTTGGAGAGCATTGAAGTCAAAATAAGGGAGTTAATGGATGAATTAAGAAAGATAGATGGATTGGAAAGGGATAAGGGAGTTAGAAGGATAGAAAAAATGAGAAGGTAATAAGTGAAAGGAGAGTTAGCTACAACGGATATAACTCAAGAGACCATTCTTTACTCTTTCTTCTCCTTGCAGCCTAAGCTATTAAGAGGAAAGGTAATATGGGGTTAGAGTTAGAAGCTAGATAAATTGCTTTTGCATTGGGCATTAATGCATGTAAAGATAAGTATGGCTATTGTGCGCATATTCCAAATAGAACTAGTTTTTCGAGAATAGGCTTCTACCATAAGAAAATGACAGCAGGCCGTACTGTGGACAACACATAAACTAAGCATAGTAGGCCAGGCCAAACTGAATGGTGTCTCCTGTTTATTATCTATTCTTTCCATGAAAATGTAGTTAACAATTGTGTTTATTATCCATTATTCATTCTGCTGCTGCATTGTTTGAGGTATAAATTGGCAGAGTCTTGTGAATTAACCACCAAATTCAAGCCAATAGAACATAACCTTCTGTGTTAGAACTATCATAATGCTCCAAAAGTTAACAAAATAAGCATTAGTGAGTTTCTCCCGTATAGCCATCTAAAATGTGAAAATCAGGTAGCTTTTGGGTTATTTCTCATGTCTTAAGATAAGACGGATTATCAGGCATTACCTTCTCAAAACCTTGAGCTCCACCATAGTAAGGGTCTGGAACTTCAGTTTCTTCATGCTTCTTACAATAGGAACACATCAAGCGAACCTGAACGTTAAATGCACTTTGAGGACAACAGATTTAAGAATTGCACTTGATAACGAATACCAGCGTAAGATCTATATATTAGCAAACCTTTTCAGGTGCATCAGCAGGCAATGTCTCTCTATGGATCCACCTCTCCAAAGCTCCAAGTATATCAGCTATGAGGGGGAAAATATCAGCTCTTGTTACAGTACATATGTTCAAACAATCAACATTATCACAAGAAGTTGTGAAGCTTAACATAAAGGGCAGCACAAACCATGAAATGAATCAATAAGAAAGAAAAGCTAAAAAATACATCTCCAAGAATTTGACAAAGGATTGTTGCAAAAAATCCACCTTTGTTTTGCTCATCCATAGCAAGAATGAGATCAAAATCTTTGAAATCAGAAGGCCTAATTGGCCTAGATATAGAAGTTATCGCAATTCCACGCCTTTTAGCAGCAGCCCTCATTCTTGGGTCAGCTTCATTTCCCTTTCAAAAAAACAGAACAGAATTAACACAATCAATTTCAAGAAAGCTTCAAAACCACAAAAGTCACAACTTTTTTGCAGACACCCAAGTGGATACCCCACATGATAATTAATAGTACCAGTACAATCAATCTTAAACATGATCAATTCCAATAAAGTTCCAAACTATATATATATTTTAAAGACACCCAATTGGCTATACCTCATGATAATTAATAGTACCAGCAGAATCAATTTTAAACTTGGAATCAAGCCCTCTTTTTTTGACCAAGTCGGTAAAGACACCTTCAGCAGCTGGGCTTCTGCATATGTTACCAAGACACACAAAGAGAACAGAGAATGGTTTCCTCTGCTGTGAATTTGCTTCTGTGTTTGATTCTTGGGATGTCATTGAAGCTTTGATTATTACTCTTTTATGGATTTTTACGAGAGGGTCTGAGTGTTGAAGAAATGGGTATTTAGTAGGATGAAGAAAGTTTAGAAATGGGAGTTTCAGAGAGTGAGGGAAGTGAGAGGAGTGGCAGTTTGGTAATTTTGAGGTGGTTGGAATGGTGACTGTACTGTACAATAAGGACCTCATCACTTGACTTCTCGGATGTTGCAATGGTGGTTGGTCTTGGACACAACTTCTGGTAACGCACGAACAAAGCTAAAGATATTTGAGAAACGACTAATTATTTAAAAAGTGTTATGAAACAAATAATACTGAGAGAGAACTTTTATTAATTTGAGAATAATTACAATCAAATATGACTTCTTTATATATATAGGGAGATAGTTTTAGCTATCAAGTAACAAATCTTAAAATCTATGCTAAAATATACATATTCATTTTAAATAAAACTCTATTTATAATACTAGTGAGACAAAACCTTATAAGGGAAAAAGAGTACAACGCATGTTAATTCTCCCGATGAGGGCATCAATTCACATACTTGAACATTCGCATTTCAATCTTATACACTAGCTTCTGGAAGGTTGACGTCAGCAGAGATACGATGAATAAAATATCCATATTAACTCCAATAAATATGTTGCACCTTGAAAATCCTCGCTATCACATTATCATGCTTATAGTTATAGCAAGATACATATGTATGCAAATAGCACTTAGGAAGTGTTATGTCATGTGATCTTCCAGATCACTTGCCTCTTTTATTATGATCATTTGCTCATCTTCTTTATCAAGAAGTTTAATTGAAACTGATATGTCTATACGCTTTAAACGTACCATAGACTTTGTCCTTCTAGGGCTTAATATGAGCATTTGCAATAAGAATATAGTTACTTTCTTTAGGTCACTATATGCATCTCGCATGCTTTGCAATATATTGCAAATGAATTATCTTTTTTTTTTATGAACTTCAAGTTCATATTATCTTATTCAAGGATCTAGATGTACAATTCAATACAATTTTTTCTCAATTGTTTATCTTGTCTCCTCCCTCATGTTAGAAAAACTAACTTTCTACCTCAACTTTGAAAACTCATCTTTGTACGTTATGGTGTTAATCAAAATATACACCGTACATAATAATAATAATAATAATAATAATAATAATAATAATAATAATAATAATAATAATAATAATAATAATAATAATAATAATATGGAAGTATTTAATTCATGACCTTGAAACACTTGTGAAGGAAAATTGTAATATATTTTCGTATATAACATATATCAACCAATATAGATAATTCATTTCAACAACAACAACAACAACAACAACAACAACAACAACAACAACAATAATAATAAGATGGAAGTATTTAATTCATGACCTTGAAACACTTGTGAGGGAAAATTTAATATATTTTCGTATATAACATATATCAACCAATATAGATAATTCATTCTCATAAGCAATAATTTAGATATTAAGCGAAGGTACTCAATAAATTATTTTGCTAAATCTACTATGATGTAAACCAACTTATCCAGATAAACTGTCTTGAATAGAAAATCTGGAAATTATGCACTAAATTTAATTATTGAGCAACTTACCTAAACACGAGGTTACACGTTAATAATTGTTAGCGTCACTGTGTTAAAATAAAAATAGAAAATTGTTAGAAGAATAAAGAAATGTAGAAGAATCAGAAATTTCCGAATCCACAATTTTCTTGTGTGTCCTTAAGGAATTTTAACCCTCTCACATGTTGCCAAGGTAATAGATTAAATCCTTACAGGATAAAACGGAATAAACCTTCCCGCAACAGTGGCAATACAAACTGCAGGATACCAACGAACTCAAAGAACGGAGCAAAATCACACTTACGAATTTGAGAGAGAAAGGGACTGCCACTTAGGATGCAGTATATTCAGAAAGAAAGAAGTTCTAGAGTATTTTTCGTGTCTTAAAAATGCAGCATTGTCTCAGAATTTATAGGCAAATATCAGAAGAGGTGTCTGGAAAAGTTGTATTTTCAGAAAATATGTAGTCTGTCCCGGTTCTACCGCGATCACGGTAGAACCGCGACTAGAGAGCCTCTCTGAATCTGACTGTCGCGGTTCCACCGCGGTCGTGGCAGAACCGCGGCCAGAGAGGCCTTCTAAACCTTCATGTTCTCGCGTATTTTCAGCAGTGATTTGACATTTAATTATTTATTAAATAATAGAATAAATTTTGTCCAAAAAATAATCTTATCGATCATTTGACAAATCCGAAGTCAAGTGAGCGAGCGACGACGCGAGGGTTCATTCTCTTCAACTCCTTTTAAGAGTTTTAAGAAGTGATTGTATATATAAGTACACCAATGAGGGACAAAGTGCAAGACAAAAATTCACTTCTTCAAATTTTCATGTTCCGTCTATTTTATTTCCCTCCATTTCCAATTCACGCTTCTTTTACTTTAAAACCCAAATGGCTTAAAGTCCAACAATAATAATCGCACATGCAACTATTTCATAGATGCACCTTATGTGGTATACATGACAAGTGAATGAGCCAATATTCACCTTTGGTATTTCTAACATTTATGGGATTCAATCTCAATTTTAGTTGGTATATTAATTAATGAGAACAAGGAACATAAGAGAATTCATAAAGAACTTTCTAGTTCATTTATATTTACCCATGCGAATTCTCTTTTATTTTGTACATCATACTTAAATTAATATGGCTAAATCAATTATACGAACTTGATAAATTATCAATATTGATAAACTTTAGGTTTATTCCATGACATGTACAATTATGAATAAACTCCAAGTTTATTATGATATAGGTTTTTATCAATAAACATTCACTTTATTGTGGTATTTTATTTATTACAAACTGGAGAATAAAGCGGGTAACTTTTCACATACATATTATCGCGCTACAAGTAATAGTAATAGAAGATATTAAATCTTTTCTTTATTTATAAGTTCAATATAACCAACTGCTTTCGCGAATACTTTAGAAACTCAATTAAGTTTCTTTGATACTTAGTACATCACAATGTCTTATTGATAATACCAAGACGTCTAGTTAAAGAGGTTAGGTTGTTCGTCTTGGTATTCTTCTAATCTTTTTTGACATGTATTTATTTATTTATTTATTTATTGAAAAAAATATTTAGCCATAATTCATTGGATAAGTTTTTATTTAGAAATTGATCACTTTCATATTTCATGCGATTTTAAATATCTTTAACGTGTTCTTATTTTTCAAGACCATTTTATATTAATTTTCATTTTCAAATTAGAGATGAAAAGGCTCGTGCACTCTGCACCTGCATTCTCACATATCACAGAGTTAACTTTCTGTTTGAAACAAATACATTGTACCTACATTCTCACTTATTTGCAAATGAAAGTCAAAACGAGGTAAAATATAAAAAGGATCGCTGTTTGTCTAATGACAAAATAGGAAAATTTGATACCTTGCTGGAATAACTTTACATTTCAGTTTACCATTCCAATTGAGCATCAGGTTACATTGCTTTATTACATACCACAGTCAACAATTTTATAAAGCATAGTATATTATGCTCTTCGTGCAGAGGCGAAGCCAAGATTCAAGCTTATGAGTTTGAGATTCTAATCGTTTGAAGCTACTGGTTCAAAATTAATAATTTATACAAAATTCAACAAAATTTTAAAGATAAATATGGAGTTCGAACCAAAGCTACTGTGTTCCGATCGAACCCGCTTCCGGCACTCTAGCTCCGGCCTTGTCTTCATGTGTTGCACTTTGTGGAACATGTACACGATATGACCTATATCAGTTAGCTACGTAGATACCTCTAGTGTTGCTAAAACATCTCAAACTCACTATTCTCACCTATATTTTTTAACTCATTTTCACACTTGCTGCTCTGCTTATGTTGTTGGTTTGCATCAGGGAAGACGTTTGCCAAGTCGTAGGATCGAGGTATTTCTGGAGGTTTTGAGCATCGAATTAACGCCCAGTTGAGTCCGTCAAAGAATGGATGCTGCTTTAATTCTGCTGCCCCTCTCACAGCTCCTAATCTCTTCTCAGGTTCCTTCTGCAACAACCTTCTCATTAAATCTCTTGCAAGAGAACTAACAGTAGGACTTTCTGGAAACTTAAGACATTGAGAAACCACATTGGCCAGTGTGTCCTCGTTTCTTGGCCCTTTGAAAGGAGTCCTTCCATATATAAGCTCATACAAAAAGATTCCAAAAGTCCACCAATCTACTGCACTGCCATGACCTTCTCCTTTGATAATCTCTGGAGCCAAGTACTCGTGCGTTCCTACAAATGAGTTGGAACGAGCGTTTGTTGGCTCTACAATAAGCTGCGGTAAAAGTGAGACTTGTGCAGGTAGGTCAGTCTTTAGCTTACGCGTATTTGCTGCAGCAGATAAAACCCTGGGGCTGAAGCAGGATACTTGCCAGGATGGATTTAAGCAGAAGGGACCTATGCAGCTTGATACTGAGCACGGACTAGACTTCTTTTGAGGCTCAATGACAGGAGAAGATGATTTCAGCAAGGTAGGATTAACAGTGCATCTTAGAGACAAATCAAAATCAGAGAGCATGATATGACCATCTTCTCGGACCAATACATTCTCGGGTTTTAAGTCACGATAGACAACTCCAAGCAGGTGAAGGTATTCCAACGCAAGAAGAACTTCAGCAACATAAAATCTGCACACAGCAAATAACAGCCAAAAGTCAAAAACATATAACTTACCATGTCTCACCTTAAAATGTTGAACAAATCACAAGAAGGCATCTTAAAATCTGGAGAGATGAAAGGCTCAAAACACAGGTTGCATATCCCAACTCATTTCTTTGGAAATTAATTAACCAGAAAATGATCTCCATATATGGTGGGTATCCAGTTAGGATACGACATGCAAGCATGGTAATGTTATAAGAAGGGATGCAAGAGAAATGGAAGCTCATTTTCATTACTTCCACCTATTCACTACACAAATTCAGCATTTGTATTCCTATACAATCCTACATTTTTTTTTCCTTTCCCCCTCTTTACATTGAACTGAATCAACTGACATACATTCTATCATTTGTTGCTAAATGTTTGATATTAGCTACTATTTAGCAATCTCTGATTATTGATTGTCTTCACCTGAAAGCAACACTTACCAGAAATTCACAGTGTTCTGCCAAAGACACAAGACCAACGCTTAAGGAGGCAAAATGGGAAGACCAAAAAGGACAATAAACAGAAGTTAAAAAATCAAGGAAAGAGCAGTAAATTTTTGGTTGGAAGATTAGATCCTTTGATGTTTTCCAAAAATTGCCACACTGAACCTTCAAATTTAAAGATGCAGAAACTCCCCATTGGAACGAGGAGGGAATTTGTATGAAGATCCAAAGTCACAATTTGTATGAAGATCCAAAGTTATAGGGAATGAAGATCTTCATCCCAATTTTTATGGTATGTGCAATCAAGAAACCAAATTTTGGTTCAGCGGAATAGCAGGAAAAAGCAAACATCAGTAATGCAAACTAATTATTTTGGTTGGCCAATTATCTTATAAAAACTACTTTAATAGATTAATCTGGAAACTGGTAAAGAGGGTATCATATCACTTATCCAAACCTGAGGTTTAAGAGAACTTTTTCCCCTTATTAAAGGCACTTCTAACTCTTATAAGTCTTCAGCCTCTTTAAGGTACCCTAAGCCAGAAAAATTACCTGGCAGCTTGTTCAGGGAAATTCTTGCTTGGTTGTTTTTGTCGGAGTACATGCAGATCACCACCTGGACAGTAATCCATCACTAAACACGAGTATTTGTCATTAGTAAAATGGGCATAGAGTGTAGGAAGAAACGGATGATCGAGTGTTTGAAGAATTTCTTTTTCATTCTGAGCTCTCGTCATCTTCCTCTTGCTGGTCAGGAAGTCATTATCCATAACTTTCACAGCAAACAGACACTTTGTGCCCATTAGCTCAGAAAGATAAACATTCCCAATATCCCCACCTCCAAGTTTTCTGAGCAGTTTAAAATGCCTTAAGCCAATGTTTTCATGCTGCTTCTGAACACAAATATTAGATTTCCATCTTAAATCTTTTGACATATGAGACCAATAACCACTGCGACTAGACCAACTGAGATAGCTTTCATCGCTAATGCTTGTGGTGCTGGTATAATCCCCAATACTACTCTTCGAACTTTGAGACATCTGACCCTTTTCCTTTGACCCCGATGTCTCATCAGCTTTTGTAAGTATACTTCTTTCTCTGCTACAACTCCTTGAGCTCAGAACGAGTTTAGCAACACCAGACTTCAGAGCAGATGAACTAACTTCTATGCTACTTACACCACAGGAATCTGGAGATTCCTTATCCTCTTCTTTCTGATTATTCCTCGGAGCATATTCAGGTGTCTCACAAGGAAACTCACTTGTCCTGCAAGCCAAATCACTATCAATTCCATCATTAGATTGCTTGGAACTGCTGACAAAAGCAGATAATACTTTCTTCTTAGAAAAAATTTTGCTTCTGAAAACTGGTTTCATCAAACTTGAGCTGCTAGAAGTAGGCTTGATGACCTTATTTCCTGCACTAAATATAGATGAGCAAGACACGAAATCCAAATCTCGTTCCTGCTCCCTGTCCGTTACAATTGCAGCTGTTCGAGCTTCATCTACAGCAGGAACCACCTGATCTTGTACTCGTTCCGCTTTTTCAGCACAACTGGCAGTTGAAGAATGTGGTAACTCCAGCATCTTCTTCTGCTCGGACACTTCTTTCAGGTAACCGTAACCCATATCAATTGCCGGACAAAAAGCCTCACTTTCTGCTTGTATTTTACTTGCCTTAAGTTTCATTGCATCTTCGGACAGATTGGATGTATGAGTGACAAAAGTAGATTGTTCTTGAACTGGCACATTCTCAGATTCAGGAATTTTATGTGAAGAATCTGACATCCTCCTCTCTGGGACGAGGGATATCTGCATCAAATTCCCTACTCCTTCATCAACATGACGATTAGGGTCATTAGTCCCAACCAAAACAGCCCTGTACCGTCTCTTGACAGCCCCCGTTTCTGAGACTGAAGACAACTTGGAAGCTTTTGACGATTGCTTCTTCACAGCAGCCAGCTCTGATGCCTGAGAGATGCATAATCCTCTCAAGGCCTGCTTCAAACTTACAGGCTCGGAAATTCCTATGCGTGATGCACAAGAGGAGCTAGATCTCATTGGCCTCTTCATCGCACTTTTACTCATTACATCTTTGACACCCCTTTTTGACTTACTCAGGACCCTATTGCAATTCCTAATCTCTATCGCCTCAAACAGTTTATTAATATCATCTTCAATACAATACTTTTTCATACGCTTCATGTGATGATGCATTTGCGCATCTCCATTCATTTTAGATTCAGGATTCTCTATTGGCTCTGTCATCGTAATCTCATTACTACCAGGCAACCTAGTCATTCTTCCTAGAAAACGATATATAAGACAGAGAAAGACACAGTTTAATACGTCCACCAGTAACTATCTAATCCATTTCCGACGAAGCAATATGAAGAGAAAGAAGTACACAAATCAAACAGTATATCAGAAACCCTCCAAAATGTCGTACCATCGTATTCAACTCCAAAAGATGAACAAGAGCGATGGCGGTACTGTATACTTGTATCCAGCATCCAACGCCTGATACAAACAGTGAACATAAGAAATATTAGTAGATAAATAAATTGGACATTTTAGGACATTGTAAGCATCAATATTTATGATTGCAATTACAGCCAGCTGTTTACAAGTTAAAACAAATAAATGTTGATAAATTTGTTAGTTTACATAATGATGACAACCATTTTTTCTACTTCATCTAAAATCTCTATTTCTTTAGTTGGTACTTTGCTGGATATACAAGCTCAAGCAATTTAGTTCTAATTTCTTTTTCACAATTATACAAGCAAAGGTTCAAAAAGTTATTCAAAAAATTCAAGATAAAACTTATTAGTTAAGAAAAAAATGAGTAGTATATGATCCATGATCCACTGACTTTGTCATCCAATCATTATGATGGTGTAAAAATACCTTACGCTGACTGTATATATAACTTAAACTCATTAAAAAACAACACAAAAGAAGCATAATAAAAACTGGGTACGCTAAGAAACATTCAAAATATAACTCTTCAATTGGATTGCATAACAGGAACTCTTCCTACTTAATACAAGGCAAATCAATAAAACTATTCTCACAACATAACAATAAATAAATAAATTTTAATCAACAATTTTGCAAAAACCAGAAGAAAAACATAATACTCTTTCTGTCCAAATTTATGTTTGACTCTTTGCTTTTCCATCCATTCTGTAGCTTTAAACATCTTATTTTACCTTAATAAGATGATTTATATCCAATAAAATATTATGATTTGCTACCATAAATTTTAGATTTTTTTCTTAAACATCATGCTAGCTCAGTCAAACACACTCACATAAATTGGAACGATCAGTCCAACATAACCAACTTGTAGGCTTCTTGTAATCATTTAAAAAAAAAATAATAATAATAATAATAATAAAAAAAAAAACAACCTAAACTTGTTATTGTCCACGATATATAATGCATAACCGAAAACAATTAGGTGCAATTTAAGAAAATGAAAAAAAGAATATACAGAAAGGGATGAAGGAGCAACCTGAAAAGTGATCAAAGCAAAGGGAGAACTGAAGATAAGTAGGGCTATTTAAAGGAGCGATGGTTGAAGTGAAATGCAAGGATATGTAGCAATAAGGAAGATAAGGAATATCCTCAAGTTAATTATTATTACAAAACAAAGCTTCAGAGAGCACGAGAGAAAGAGGGTGAAATTGAATGAGGAAAGAGAGGAAATGAAACAAATAGACTTGTGTTTGGCGAGAAATTTCACGAGAAGTCACACTGTTCATATTTTTCTTTTGTATGGGAGAGCTCTCCAATTTGGTGGGAAAAAAGATGGGATATTTTTAAAAAATAGCCAAATTTTGAAAGTAATCGAAATTTAGCCACTTTTTATGTAAAGGTAAATCTGAGCGAAAACACTGTTCAAAACCCGGAAAATACTCTAGTATATTATGTTGGAATTCCAGCATAAGTATACTTGAACTCCAGCATATTATACTGGAGTTCCAGGATAGTATGCTAGAACTCCACCATAATATGATGGAGTTATAGCATACATACACTAGAACTACAACATAATATACTGGAGTTCCAGCAAGTATAATGGTCCAGTATTTTGCTGGTGCTCCAAACTCCAGTACTGGAGCCACCGAAGTATGCCGGTCCAGCATAATATGCTGGAGTTCATACACAAGTGCACCGAACTCCAGTATATTATGCTGGACCTGTCTCTATTGCAGCAAAACGATGGCTATTTTTCATTGACTTGGTATTGATTGACCAGTACGAAAACTGACTATACCGTAAAATTTTGGCAAAAAAGATAGTTACTAATACTTGCATTAAGTTATGCTATTTCGGCATAATTTTAAAGAGTGAAATGAGCGAATCTATAGGGTAACAACAACAACCCAGTATATTCCCACAAGGTGAGGTCTGGGGAGGGTAATATGTAGACAGGCCTTAACTCTACCCGAGGGAGGGCAGAGAGGCTGTTTCCAATCGACCCTCGGCGCATGAAAAAAAAAGGCAAACAAAAATAAAAATAAAAACAAAAACAAAAACCGCATTAGTTACTCCAGCATTAAATTAGTTACAATTATCTAAACATAAGATGCATATGTACCATAAATAAACAGGCATGCAATGATATCAAAACAATAACTACCAAAAATGACTACCAAAAGAGAACACAAACTAATTATCTATGGGCGGGCCCTACCACGCCTCACACCCCGAGAAAGGAGTATGAAAAATCTAGAAGCCCCTATCCTACAACCTGATACTAGACCTCCAGACTTTCCTATCAAGGGTCATGTCCTCGGAAATCCGCATCCTGGCCATGTCCTGTCTAATTACCTCTCCCCAGTATCTCTTTGGCCTCCCTCTGCCTCGCCTCACAACCACCGAATCTATAGGATAATTTATAAAATATATCCGTCAAACTAAATATTTAATTTATATATTTTTTAAATTAGTCTAATATTATCTATTAGTATTGTGATACACATGCTCCACAAAGGTTGAATAGTGCTCTTAATTAAATACAAAATTATTTATTAAAAAAACATGGATCAATTCTCACTTAATATTTTTTCTCTTTTGAACGTGGAGACAGGGAGATTGCTAGAATTATTTTTCTTGAAAGTGTTATTTTTGTTCCTTTTTAGTGTTTGTTCTTGCTCTTTTTTAGTTTTGCTTAATATTAAATGTTCGCCTTTTTGTTATTGCTTTCATTTTGGGGGAAAAAAGAAGTTGAGCCGCAACATTTCATTTGCTATTTCAATTCAAATATGGATAGACTTATATCCATCTAAGATATAGTTTTTCTAAAATAAGTATACAAAATAATTTCTATGGTGATAATAAAGTGCAATTCATTCTTGTGAAAATTTTCAGATTCAAATTCTTTTTATACTTCTTTTTTTCTTGCTTTTTTCTTCAAAAATATGAATATTATTTTACATTGCGGACTTGTAGAATTTGGAAATCATTAGCACAATTAAGCTATTAGCAAAGAGAAAACATATGAAAATTAGGCAGTAACTCATATTTTATCAACATTGGACTTGAGACTGGCTCATGGCCCAAAAAGTAGAGAAAGCAGGTTGGGCTTAGATACGATCCAAACAGATTTAGGATGGATTTGATTCAAACCGTTGGATCAGTCAAATGGTTGATAGCCGGTTGATCAAAATCCATCCAAAGACGGTATACCGTCTTAATAATAGAAGGAATCTAACTTTATATTCATTAAACTCAAATTATTACTCTTTATACCCATCCCAAAGAATTTACTTTTCCTATATATATATATATATATATATATATATATATATATATATATATATATATATATATATATATATATATATGTCTAAATTATTTATCCGCCCCCTCAATCGCCCAATCCCCTATCCCCTTCAATTTCTATAAACAAGCAGATTCCCACGCCCTAATTGCTCATTTTCCCATTCAAAAAACACCCATAGCTTGTCTTTTTAGTGGATAATGAAAATCCAATACAAACACATTTATTCACCCGAACTTATTTTAGAATTTTTCTATATGAATTTTAAAAGACAAGTTTTCATATTGATGTACATGGTTTCACTCCGAAATGCTCTTTCTATATTAGTATTTTTTATTTGTATATTTATTTATATTTTATATATTAAGTTTTTCATATATGATTTTTGGGTATGTATGAAGATCCATCATTGTTGAGCTTGATGCTCCTGAATTTGATTTTTTTTTTTGGTAATCAAATCTTTATATTAATCACCAAAGTAGCATTTACAACGAAAAAGGGCCAAATATACCCCTCTGCTTTCAAATATGGTTTACTTGTACCCTTCGTTATACTATTGGGTCATCCATACTCTTACCGTTATACTATTGGGTTATCTATACCCCAATTATCATACTTTAAAACAAAAATACCATTATTTTGGATGGAGTGTCACATGTCAGCACCTGAATAAAACAATACATTTCCTTTTTTTTTACCCGACCCATATTTTTATTTTTTCCAGTTTTTTTTTAAAATTCAGTTTAAAAAAAGCAAAAATATTATGTTAAATTTTTTTTTGCTGGTTTTACAAAAAAAAATTCCAGTAATAAATAATCTGATTTCTCTTTTGAAAAAATGAAAAAAAAAATATTTTGTTAAAAATAATTTTCAGTTTTTAAAAAACAAAAATATTTTGTTAAACAACAAAATTATTTTTTCCTGCTTTTACAAAGAAACAAATTCAGTTTATACAAAAAAAAATCAATTTTTACAAATTTTCTGCTTAAATTTTTTTTTCAGTTTAGAAAATATTACGTTAAAATTTTCAGTTTTTTTTTTCAGTTTAAAAAACTGGAAAAAACAAAATTGTAAAAACAGAAAAAAAAATTAACATAATATTTTTGTTTTTTGAAAATTGAAATTTAAGAAAAAAAAACTGAAAAAATGAATATATGGGTCGGGTTGTGGGTTTTTTAAAAACGGATCGGGTAAAAAAAAAAAGGAAATGGGTCGTTTTAATATGGTGTTGACACGTGGCACTCCATCCAAAATAATGGTATTTTTGTTTCAAAGTATGATAGTACGGGTATAGATAATTCAATAGTATAACGGTAAGGATATGGATGACCCAATAGTATAACGAAGGGTACAAGTAATTCATATTTGAAAGTAGAGGGGTATATTTGGCCCTTTTCTGTATTTACAAAGCACTAGGTCATCTCAATCTAACTTACATCGTGGTTTCAATCTTCTATCCTCTATCTAAAAGTCTAGCAGCTACATCTATTTAGTACTTGTATTTTGCTAGAAAAACTTTAGTATAACCCACAGCTCTCATACTACATATGCAAGCCACCTTATTTGCTAGTATATCCCATGTTGTAGCTATTTTTCAAAGATTCTTGCATTTCTTTCTATCCACAAAGTATACAAAAATTTTGCAACTATCAATTTGAGAATCCTAGCTATTTGTGATCTTCCCTTCGTCTTATGTGTTATCCATTGCTGCCATTCTGTCCATGAAGGTAAGTAAACTTGGATTTGGATCCATTGCATGAGCCTGTTCCACATATCTCTGACATACACACATTCTGCAAACAGATGCTCTTTTGTTTCTAGAGCTTGTTTGCAAAAACATCATAAATCATCAACTTGGAGCTTCCATTTCTTCAACCTATCTGCCTTTTGAAGTCTACCATGCATCAACAACCATAGTATAAATGTTACTTTTGGTCTTGCCCGATTATGGTACATTAGTCCCTTCCGTGCTACCTTTGGCTTCTCCACTATCAGCTACATATACACCTGCTTGATCACCTTTTTCTGTTTGTCTTGATTTCCTGCAATCCCTGCCAGATTAGTTCTTGCTTCAAAAAATTTCTTCAGCGTCCATAATGATTGTTATGGTACTCCCGTGTTATAGAAAACCTGGTCTTTAATGTAATAGCTGTGGATCCATTTGATCCACCATTTATCTTTCTTGTTTGCCAATTTTCATGTATACTTTGTTATTGCAGCTTTGTTCCACAGTGCTAGGTTAACCATATTTAGTCCCCATGTAGCTTTTGGTGCACATATCCTCTCCCAAGATATCAATACCTTTTTTGTTATTACATTCTCCCCTGACCAAACATAGCTTCTGCAATAAGCCTCAATTGTCTTGACCACTTTAGTTGGCATGATAAAAATTTAGGCCCAATATGCTTGGATACCAAAAATAACATGCTGAACCAATTGGATTCTACCTGCATATGATAGCTTTTTAGCTTTTCAAGATGAAATTCTTGCCACTATTTTGTCAATGAGGGGTTACCATTGCATGACTGAAAGCTTCTTGGAGTCAAGAGGAATGCCTAAGTATTTGAAAGGCAATACACCTTGACTATATTCCAGTGTCCCCTAAATCTCCTTTTGTGTCTCTTCAGTGACTCCTCCAAAATAAATAGAACTTTTTGCTAAATTATCTCTAAGTCCTGAGGCTGCTGAGAATTTCTGGAATCTATCATGAACATGGCTTACTGAAGTTACATCTCCTCTTGCAAAGATCAGAAGGTCATCTGCAAAACTCAAGTGAGTTAGATTCAATCTTGCACACAAAGGGTGGTAATGGTATGCTTTCTCCTGTTTTAAGCCTTTTAAACTTCTGTTGAGATATTCCATAGCTATGGCAAATAAAAAGGTGACATAGGGTCCCCTTATCTTAGTCCCCTAGATACATCAAAAGGCTTTGTTGTTTCACTATTAACAAGGATGGTATAGTTCACCGTTGTCACACATTCCATGATTCAGTTGATGAATCTAGTAGGAAATCCCAGAGCTTCCAAAATTTGATGCAAATATCTCCAGTCTACAGTATCATAGGCTTTTTGAATGTCTATTTTGATGAGGCATCTAAGACAGATATTCTTTCTAGAGTAGGCTTTAACTAGTTCATGAGCAAGAATAACATTATCTGCAACCTTTCTTCCTGGGATGAATCCTGCCTAAGTTTCTGAGATAACGGATGCAATGACTTTCTGTATTCTATTAGCGAGAACCTTAGCTATTAGTTTATACAATACAGTACAATAAGCTATAGGTCTATACTCTCTAATATTGGTAGGATTTGGGACTTTAGGCATGATAGTGATGGTTGTGCAATTGATTGCCCTCTACAATCCCCCTGAAGAAAAGAAGTTTTTGACTGCTTGACAAACTTCATCTCCTATTATTGGCCATCCTTTCTTGAAAAATACTGCACTGTAACCATCAAACCCTAGAGCTTTATCATTACCAATTGCATTTAGCCCTTCATGTATTTCATACTCACTAACATCTGCCACAAATTCACATGTATTTCATGATTAAGAATTGACCCTCTCTTCATTATTTCTTTATTGATTGCTGGCAAGTTCCCTATTGTTGATCCTATCAATATTTTGTAGAAGCTGATAATCTCTTTTTGCATCTGCTGCTGGCCTATTATCTTATTTCCTATGATATCTTGCAACTCTGTGATCACTTTCTTCTGTCTTTTTTCCTTCATTATTGCTGAGAAGTATTTAGAATTAGCATCTCCAAGTCTAAACCAAATAGCTCTAGCTTTCTGTTGTAATATGCTTTCTTCTATTAATGACCATCTCTCCAAGTATTCTAAAGCTTATTTTTCCTTAGTAGCTAGCTTGTCTGAATAGCCTCTTGACATTTGTGCTTGAATATCCTACGACATACTCCTAGTTGTTTCTAGCCTCTCTGTGATGCCCCTGAATTCACTATTGTTGAGCTGCTTCAGCAAAGGTTTTAGCCTTTTAAGCTTTTGCCATATACTCTTCATAGGATCATGCTCATGCCAAGGGATATGGAACTAACTAAGGATCTTAACATGTGACAGGAGACAGGAAAAAAGTCCTTAGTCACTCCGCGTACGAAGAACCGCTTAGCAAACTCCAAAGCACCAACCCTTGGGGAAGGGTGTGCGCCTAGGGGCTCTTTTTAGCACTTTTGAGGAAGTGAAGACGAATAGTCGACTTTGTTGCCTGCTTGATTGCTTTCATCTCCTGATGTCAGAATTCTTTCCATACTTTTTCTACAAGTGTCATGAACCTTGGATGTTCTGCCCAGACATTAAAGAATCTAAATGGGATCTTGCCATGTGGTATTTGCCTTCTGATGTTGATAACCATTGGTGCATGGTCTGAGATAAATGGGAGCCTATATTATGTTTTCATGTGACCATATTCCTGCATCCATTCATCATTTCCAAATACTCTATCAATCCTGCTATATACTCTATCTGCTATTAAAGTCAACAAATTAATTAGCTAATTTTATAATTTTTTTGACATATAATTTATATATATAGAAACTACATAAAAAATACTACTATAAATTGTACTATTACTAACTTAACAACAACAACAGCAATAACTACCCAGTATGTTCCCACAAAGTGGGATCTTGGGAGGGTAATACGTACACAGTCCTTACCCCTACCCGAAAGGGTAGAGAGGCTGTTTCCGGCCGACCCTCGGCTCAGAAAAAGAGAGAGAAAATCAACAAATAAAACAAAACAAAACAATGTTAGTAAATCCGGATAAATCAAATAAATAATTATCTAAACATAAAACCAAAAGTAGAATGACATGCAATAATACCAATCGGTTACTACCATAAGAGGAACAATACAATACATTAATTAACTATAGAGATCGCTACCAAACCCCACTCAGCCCCTAACAGAAGTACTAAGAATTCTAGAACGCCCTACCCTACAACCCTAATACTAGACCTCCAAACTTTCCTATCAAGGGTCATGTCCTCGGAAATCCCCATACTAGCCATATCCTGCCTAATCACCTCACCCCAATACCTTTTAGGCCTCCCTCTGCCTCGACTCGCGCCAACCACCGCCAGTCGCTCACAACTCCTCACCGGTGCATCAGGGCTTCTCCCCCGCACATGCCCAAACCACCTGAGTCTCGCTTCTCGCATCTTCTCATCCACTGGGGCCACCCCCACCTTCTCCCGAATAACTTCATTCTTAATCTTATCTAATCCGGTGAGCCCGCACATCCACCTGAGCATCCTCATCTCCGCAACTCTCATTCTCTGGACATGAGAGTTCTTCACAGGCCCGCACTCCACCCCATACAACATGGCAGGTCTAACCACCGCTCTATAAAACTTCCCCTTGAGTTTCTGTGGAACTTTCTTGTCACACAAGACTCCTGATGCGAGCCTCCACTTCAACCACCCCGCTCCTATACGGATGAGTGACATCCCTGTCTATCTCTCCGTCCCTCTGAATCACCGACCAAAGGTATCTGAAACTGTCCCTCTTGGCGATGACTTGAGATCCAATCTTCACGTCCCTGCCTATTTCGCTCGGCGCGGCGCTAAACTTGCACTCCAGATATTCTGTCTTACCCCTGCTTTGTTTGAAACCCTTAGACTCGAGAGTCTGTCTCCATACCTCTAGCCTCTCGTTAACACTGAATTTCGTCTCGTCTATCAAGACTATGTCATCGGCAAATAGCATATACCAAGGCACATCCCCTTGAATATGTCGGGTTAGAGCATCTATCACCAAGGCAAACAAGAGAGGGCTAAGCGCCGATCCTTGATGGAACCGGGAAATGGTCTGAGTCGCCACCCATCGTTCTAACTCTAGTCTTAGCTCTATTGTACATGTCCTTGATTACTCTGATGTAGGCTTTCAGCACGCTCTTCGCCTCCAGGCACCTCCATAACACCTCCTTAGGGACCTTGTCATACGCCTTCTCCAAGTCTATGAACACCATATGCAGGTCCTTCCTCTTATCCCTGAACAGTTCCACCACCCTCCTCACAAGGCGGATAGCTTCTGTAGTAGAGCGACCCGGCATGAAACCAAACTGGTTCACAGATATAGATGACATCTCCCTCACCCTCGCCTCGATCACCCTCTCCCAGACCTTCATGGTGTTACTTATTAATTTGATACCCCTATAGTTGTTGCAACCTATTACTATTACTAACTTAAATTATTTATAAATATATAGTCAAAAGTTTTTTTGATTTAAATAGTATAGTAATAGGTTATTTTTTTGAAATGAAGGGAGTCATCTGCAGGGTCATACTCGTAATCCCACAAATACAAAATCCTTTAACAGATAAACGAAAGGTTCAAATCAAAGCTAGGATAAACACACATATTAAACGCAAGAAGAATCTGAAGAAAAAATTAAAGTAAAAGAGATGGGGTCGACAGCAATTTCAACACACCAAGCATTTAGCAACCTTCAAAAAATAACCCCTTTAAGCTACTCTAGCAGTAGTAGAAGTACAAGGAGTGGTAATGGACAGTGTTTTTGGAGCAGGAGAAGAAGGGCGGTGCCACCAAGGTGTTGCACGGCGACGGCAGAAGAGGTGGCGGCTAAAGAGAACCGGCAGGCAGTACTAAAGAACGGTGACGATACGTTGGAAATATGTAGAGTGCTGAATGGGATGTGGCAAACGAGTGGTGGGTGGGGAAGAATTGATCGAAACGACGCCGTTGAGGCTATGCTTAAATATGCAGACGCTGGTCTTTCAACTTTCGACATGGCTGACCACTGTATGAAATCCCTTTTTCTCTCTTCCACGTGGCATGTTATGATTGACTGGTTTTTCTTGTGTGCTTTGCTTGGACACGTCAGTAGTCAGCTTTTGGAGTTTTTCCATTTAGCCCCTTTTTTCTTTTTCTTTTTCTTTTTTTCTATTTTCAGCTTCGTACTTTAGATGTTATGTAAAAGATTCACTGGACAGATAATAGAAATGTAGCTAAATAATTTAAACAGATAAGAAAAGCCTTATTTCAAATGAACCAGTGACTATTTGAATGCTCATATTTTGATGTCATCCTACTCTATGTGAAGTGGGATAACTGTCTAACTACTTTAAACAACCTTATTGATCAAGAATGACAGAGCTCTTGAACAGCAGTTTCACTCAATTTTGCTTGAACTCAATCAAGATTAAGTCTTTTAGACCAACTGCAACAAGAAAATTAACACAAAGGCCATTCAAATGCTCGTTAACTGAAGATAAGCGACGGGCTATAGTTAAGAATGGGAAAGATTCAGTGGATATTTGTAGAGTTGTCAATGGGATGTGGCAGACTAGTGGTGGATGGGGAAGAATCCAACGAGATAGTGCAGTTGATGCTATGCTTCAATATGCTGATGCTGGACTTAACACTTTTGACTTGGCTGACATATGTAAACCTAAATATCTGAATTATCTTCTTGTTTATTGTCGCGATTATGCTCACGTTGCTTATGCCATTTTACCTTCGTGGACTGTTTTGTATGTGTCTAATGACTTTTGTAGTGTTAATCAATCTAGTATTATTGATATATGTTAACTCACATATTATGTAGGATTAGAGCAGTTATTGATCAGTTGGATCCCAAAGACTTAGTGTTTATAAGTATTGCCTTCTTATAATGGTTGGCTTTGCAGATGGACCTGCCGAAGATCTTTATGGCATCTTCATTAATAGAGTACGCCGAGAACGTCCACCGGAACTTCTAGAAACTGTGAGAGGGTGAGTAACGAAAGGTTGCTTCTTTATTAAGGTTGTTGAGCACGTAGAATGTAATTGCTCTTTTGAATGAATCTGCTTACCTCCTGTGAACTGTGATAGTGTCAGAGTTTGCTTTAAAATACTCAAATTTTCCTAATAACAATGCATATAATGAACTGTAATAACTTGAAGGGAAAGTTTGGCCCCTAAATTTTATTCTTCTGATTTTGTAATGCAGGCTTACCAAATGGGTGCCACCACCGGTCAAGATGACCCGTAGTTTTGTCGTTCAGAACATTGATGTTTCAAGGAAAAGGATGGATGTTGCGTCCTTGGACATGCTTCAATTTCATTGGTAATAACCACCTCTAGTCTTTATGAATTAAGAAAATGGCAGTGAAAAATAATAGACTGTCAATCTGATGTTTAGATGTAAAATAACACCAACGGTAGCTCTTCTTATTTTTGTAGGGTTTAATTTGGTTTAGCACAAACAGTGCATACTGTAAGTTGCACTAGACAATCGGTCAAGGCACATTAAAAAGAAACCACTAAAGCTATCTTCTCTTGTTCTACTCATGAGTTTTTCTTTTTTCTTCTCAAAATGCTATCCTTTATGCGATATAGTTGCTTTCATCATGTAAGGTTCCACTACTAAACTAGCAGCCAACGTCTTATATGTGTTGTATAATAGCAACCTTTACCTAGTCTAGCAGCCCACTTCTTAAATTGTGGTTTTATAGCGTACTTTACCTTTTGAAGTGTCCCATATCAGACAAATTTTGGCCCTTGGGATTGGAGGAGAGTTCTTTTTCACCTAAGTACTGATCCACGCTGAATTAGCCTTTCCAGTCATCTACTGAATTATAGAAGGAATTGGAAAAGATTAACTTTTAGTTTCTATTACTCTTTGTTTTTCTGACACCAGGTGGGACTACGCTAATTCTGGTTACCTCGACGCACTCAAGCATCTTACAGATCTCAAAGAAGAAGGTTAGTCATATATTACAGTCTTGGAGCTTTTCATCCCAAAGTTGTCAATCAGGATATATAGTGACACAGCTGACTTGCAGGCAAGATTAAGACCATTGCTTTGACTAATTTTGACACTGAGAGATTAAGGATAATTCTGGAAAATGGAATTCCGGTTGTTAGCAATCAGGTACTGAGTTCTAGCCAGTTTTCGTTGTTCTGCCCTTTGCTCCATATTCTACACTCAGCTCTGAAGTAAAAGTGGTTGCTTTTGCAGGTACAGCATTCACTTGTTGACATGCGTCCTCAACAGAAAATGGCAGAGCTTTGTCAGCTTACAGGAGTCAAACTTATAACGTCAGTCTCTCTCTCTCTCTCTCTCTCTCTCTCTCTTAACTTTTGAGGACTGCAACGATGCATAACCTATTTAATTTGTTAAAGTGATTGTCTAATAGACATCCACCCAGGTCTGCCTCAGTAATCCTGCTTGCTATACTGTTCGACATTAGATTAAGTCTAGTTTTCTCTAATTCTGCACTAACTTCAGAGAATGAGCATCTCCTTTATTACCTTTCAGTATTTTTGCAACCGAACTCCCCTCTCCCACCCCCCCACCCCCCAACCCAACACACACACACACATTTTCTATCATCTAAATGATACTAGTTGCTTTTCAAGGATACCTTGTACAAGCCAGTGGCACTATCTGATATATTCCTAACTTTGCTTTGAATGCAGTTATGGAACAGTAATGGGAGGATTATTATCAGAAAAGTTTCTTGATACCAACTTATCGATACCTTTCGCTGCCCCTCCATTGAACACTCCTTCGCTACAGAAGTACAAAAGGGTAATTTCTCCGAGAAAAACTACTTTTTTGCAGTCATGTTGATGAATCTATTATTCTCCATTGAAGGGATTATTTTGATGACAAGAGGGGTTGCTCCGATGGTAAGCAACCCCCACTTCCAACCGAGAGGTTGTGAGTTCGAGTCTCCCCAAGAGCAAGGTGGGAAGTTCTTGGAGGGAAGGATGCCGGGGGTCTATTTGGAAACAGCCTCTCTACCTAGGGTAGGGGTAAGGTCTGCGTACACACTACCCTCCCCAGACCCCACTAAGTGGGATTATACTGGGTTGTTGTTGTTGTTGTTGAAGGGATTATTTTGTGAGTACCAAGAACTTGCAAAACTAAAATAAGTTTGGGAGCTTCTTCTTCTTCTTCTTCTCCTTTTTATTTTTTATTTTTTTTGGCTGGGCCCTGGTTATTTGGCTCTGTAAGGAAGCCGAGCAAAACAAACTATATTGTCTGTTCTTCTGTTTCTTGGGCATCTGAATGCTTTTCATTTTGACAAAAGATATAGTTTCTTGATTATATGAGAATTTGGCTCAATGAATTTCCTTTTTACCGGGAAAAAAATTCAGATGGTTGATGCTTGGGGAGGGTGGAGTCTGTTCCAAGAGTTGCTCAGGACACTGAAAACTGTGGCCAACAAACATGGGGTCTCCATTCCAACAGTTGCCGTGAAATACATACTAGATCAGGTATTTACCAGTTTTCATCATTTTCCTGCATATCAAAAATAGAGTTATGTCAGCTCTACTGATGAAGGGGAGCCTTGGCGTCAGAGGCGGACCAATGTGTACGGGTGAGGGGTCACAGGACCCCGTAAACTTCGGATGAAATCCGTATATACCTTGAAAATGGTTAATTTATAGCAGTTGGCAACCTGAACACTAAAAGCCTTTAGGAGGCACTAGTGGGGCAGAATAATGTGCCCCGCCGCGTAAAAATTTTGGGTCCGCCTGTGCTTGGCGTAACTGGTAAAGTTGTTGTCATGTGACCAGGAGTTCACGTGTTCAAGCTGTGCTAACAGCCTCTTGCAGAAATGCAGGGTAAAGCTGCCTAAATAGACCCTTGTGGTCCGGCGCCCCGCTCATAGCAATGACTTAGTGCACCGGGCTACCTTTTTTTATGTCAGTTCTACTGATGCATTTTGGCTGAATCTGTTGCACTACTATTGCAGCCAACTGTGGCAGGATCGATGGTAGGTGTTAGGCTTGGTCTGTCGGAACACATTAAAGATGTCAATGCTGTGTTTTCTCTGGTTCTTGATGAAGAAGACATTTGCAGCATCCTACAAGTCACAAACAAGGGTAAAGATCTCCAAAATATTATTGGCGATTGCGGGGATGAATACAGGCGTGCTTAGAGCCATTAAAAGTGTCATTTTTATCTTTTCGCCACACTTGTATCAATGAAAAATGTCATCGCAGGCATTAGTTGAGTCGTAGATACTGCGGACTTGGAAATTGGGAAGAAAATCTTGAGTATCTCTTATCTTCTGTATATTGTGGTTATAAAAGTGATATTTATAGAAAAGTAAACATCTTTGTTTTCAACAGGAAACTAGAAAATTTATTTTGGAATGGATAAAAAGCCTTCTGAATTGTACCTTAAGAAGAATGACAAAAAACAAAATTTATCTCTAGACAATGGTTCTAAAAGGACTGCGTAGATTAAAATACAAAGTTCTCACTCCGAGGGTGAAGTAATATTTTGGTTTGGTTTGATTTTGTTTGTACATTTAACAAGTTAGATATAATTGATTTGGTTTTTGATTTAGGCACAAAATTCGAGCTAGCCGTCAAATGATAGACAAATCGTTTCTCTACCTCCAATTTAAAACTCTGTAGCAATGAACTTACCCAAAGACATTCCTCCTATATACAATATATAACTTCAATTTTCAAGTTCTTTTTTTTTCCTACTAAATAATACTCCCTCTGATCCAATTTATGTGAATTATTGATTGGGCACAGAGTTTAAGAAAAAACTGAAGATTTATGGAATTTATTGTCCTAAACAAGTCCAAATGGGACCCAGAGTATTTGTGTGGTTATAAAAACCTCTCATTAAGGGTATAGTTGTAACTTTAAGCTAAATTGTTACCAAATTTGAAAATGGTTCATTCTTTTTGAAACGAACCAAAAAGGAAATAGGTTCACACAATCTAAAAAGTAGCTAAAATTAGATAGCATAGTATATGTTAAGTGTTATAAATTAAAGCAAAAATTCTTATCACGGTTAAAGTAATAAAAGAAGTCATCCAAGACACATATCTTTTATTGGTTTATTTATTTGGTGTACAAGTAAATGCAAGAATGTTTTTCATATAATCTATAATTGGAAAAGTAGTCTTCAAAATGGGAGAAATGCATATCTATTTGAAAGAATTACAAGAAAATATACATGATTTTACACTATAATAAAAATTGACACATGTTTTTATGTTTTATTCGACCTAGCCCATATTGTATATATTTTGAAAACACTAGCTCTTGAAAATTCAAAATACGTGTTTTTACAACCATTGCTTCTAAAACTATGGAGTTAAATCTGTATTCTCACAACCATTGCTTTCGCCATTTTTTTTTCTTACATCTTTTACATATGATTCAAAGGTTCGTCCGCCATTGCTGCTTCTCCCCCCTATATCACGTGGTTGCAATGTAAAAAAAATTAAATAGTAGAGTCCACCATTGAAGGCTATGCAAAGTTTTGCTTTCGAAAATAGAATTTTTTGAGTTTGTTAGTTGTTTGGATTGTGTGTTGTTCCAATTAATTGAAAATATCAAAAGGAGTTTAAAATTTAAATTTGAAGTGATTTGGAGTAGATTTGAGCAAGATTTAAGTTAAATTTTAAAAAAGACGCAAAGAAGAAGACGAAGTCAGTTTTTTGTATAATTATATATAATATTGTATATGAGTGTAGAAACATTCCTTATACACTTTTATACACCTTTATACAAGCGTCTGTAGACGAACTTCTTTCACGATATCAGTTGCAATTCTCGTTCAAAATTAGTATATCTCCATTAAATGACTTCAAATTTTATACACAACCTCCTTATACTATTTCTAACATGTCTAAATAACACTCACTCCATATTTCTCATAAAATCAAATTTGAAATTTGCACCCTCGTAATTAAACTTGTTAAAAATCTAATTTTCACTACCCAAATAGATTTGGTTTATACTAATATTTGAGTCACGGTTACTGATTCAAAAATTAACTTAAAAGCTTGAGCAATCTTTTTAAAAATTTAAATTGTAATTTTGAGAAGTTATTGGAGTTGGATATTGAATTTTTGCCTATTATTTTTGGGTAAGTTAATTGTAAATAAAAATATAGGCTATAAAATTAAAAAGTAGGGAGCCCAATTATTCTTGTGTGAAATTTTTGTATAACAAGATAGATATATTTCGAAGAAATACAAGAACTATTCCTTATTTGGAGATAGATTTGAAATAATCTCTTAAATATATTCCCCAAACAGTTTTGGTCATTTATATTTTCAAATATTTAACATTCTGGCTATAAGATGATCTAAACGATGAATATTTAACCAAAATAAGTCTCGTCAAATTTTAGAAAGGGATTTTTACATGTGTATACCATATAGCAAACCTTATTACCAACCATGTTTAAGGTTTGTGTTTATTACATTTAAGCATACCAACTTTCAATTTATGTACCATAATTCAAATTAAGGCTTTAATTATACTATTATTTAATGTAGGAGTGTATTTAGGGACAAAATCTTCCAATTAATATTTTTACTCGCTTCTCTCTCATCCACACAGTTAATTCCTCCCCCCCACCCCACCCCCACGATTTTCCCACAGTTAATTCCTCCTCCACATTTTTTCTTTCTTCAGTTTTATTTCCCTCTTTCCCGTATAGCAGCAACCCACAATTCCCATCACCTTCATTAACTTCCCCCACCATTTTCTTCAAATTCAATCTTAGTATTCATCTCCTCAATCATGAAAAATCCAAATACTCCAAAAAAAACAAGCAAAAGAGGTAGTGACAGATATTCCCTCTTTTGATTTGGGTGTTTTAACTCCTAAATCCCCTGCCAAAACCCCACATTCTACACATGCAAGTGAAAAATCTACATGTATGTCTTATCCAAGGCAAATCCGTGCTGAAATGCGAAGCAAGCATTTGCACGATGTCAATGCTAGTGCAGTAGATAAACTCGTCCAACAACAACTAAAGCGCAAGGCCAAACAGATGATGATAGATGACGATTTTGTAGAAGATTCACCCAAAGTTCCAACTGGAAAAAAACTCAAGTTGTCTCCTTCATCTTCAAAACAAACAAATAAAAAACCTTCAAAAAAAGCAAAAAAATTGGTTCCTTAAAATATTTCAATAAAGGTATTCTTATTTTATTTGTCCGCACATTTTTTGGAAACATGTTACTTCGTCTCAATTTTGTAGATTAATTATCGTTATTTTATACGTTTATTTTGAACTGTGATTATATTGTAGTTACATTGTAGTTAATGTAGTAGATTTGTAGTTGTGCTCAGTTGATTTGTAGTTAAATGTAGTTCTATTGTAGTTATGCTGACATATATAATTGTAGTTGTGCTCAGTTGATTTGTAGTTAAATGTAGTTCTATTGTACTTATTTTGATATGTATAACTATTTTCCAACTACAGTTATATATATAACCGCTTTTATTTTTTTGTAGATATATGTGTGGGTAGGTTGTTCTTAATTTAATTTTATTATATTATTGTCATAACTTTAATTGTAGATACTAATGTCCAACTTTTTCTATTTTTTTCAGAATTGCCCTTACGCTGCTCAAGAGAGTGTTGATTATGGTGTTCTTAGGTTCCACACTTTGTGTGAGCCTAGCATACCTAGCCAGATTCAGGCTTTACTCTCTCCAAATCAATTACGAGTTTTCAAAAAAACTTGTTTTGGTTACTTATTAGGTCTGCCCCCAATTGTTATGCAAAACCAAACCCTTCATCTTCTAATGAAATATGATTTGTCTAAGTCAACTGACGCATACTTTTCTGTTCTTTTGAAGGGTGAAAATTTGATTTTTTCGTTGAGAGATTTTGGTTTGATAGATGGTTTAACTGTGTGAATAATTTCTTAGAATATGGTTACACTCCCCAATATGTTAGCCATTTAATGAATACATACTTTGGGGGTAAAGAAAGGGTTGAAAATGGCATCTAAAAAATGTAGTGACTAACAAAGCATGGGAAAACGATATTGATGCGGTGCAGTTGTGTGTTTTGTATTTGTTGGAATTTTTTGTTTGTGCTTCGAATAAGGACCATGTGACATTGATAGACAAGTTTATGTTCTTTTTAGTTGAGTCTGGAAATTTTGAATCGTACCCATGGGGTACCAAAATCATTCAGGCAGGTTATTGGATCTGTCAGGCATCGTCTTAATTCGAATGTACATTCTTATCTTATACGGGGATGCTCATTAGCCTTGCAAGTGTGGCTATATGAGTGTTGCTCGTCTGTCAGCACCGAGCTCGCTACACGGTGTTCTGAATCGATTCCTCAAATTTTAAGATGGTCAGCTAACAAGGGACATATTTGGTTGACTGCAATTGAAGACAAGATGATCAAGCCTGAGTGGCTGAAGGTATTTTTTTCCATTCTTGTATTATTCTACAATTAAAGTTATAGTATATACAATTCATCTACATTTTTATTTTCACTTGAATGAACTGTAACTTTCATCAGTTCACAAACATGGTTGAATCTGGAAAAGAGCTTGGAGTACTTAATCTCCCAGAAAAGATTCAATATGAACATGAAGAAGTTGCTCAACCATCAAATGTTCATAGTGATGCTTCTCCAACAGTTGAACCCAAAGAATCTACTTCTTAAAAGTCCGTGGAATCTGTCAATAGCAAGATCAGCCAGTTGGAAAAGAGAATTGAGCAGGTTTTGTGCAAAACTACAAAATTTAGACATAATTTACTACAATTTAAATACATTATAATTTTTGTGTAGATTCTTTTGTAGTTTAAATATAGCAAATAGAATAAGCTTACAAACTAATTCTTCATATATATTTTTTTAGGTTGATATAAAGTTAGATGGTTTTAAGAAGGATGTTGTTGATGAACTCTCAAGCCTTCGAGAGTTCATAGATCAATCTTTGAAGAGTGTTATGAGTGCAATTAACAAGAGGTTTGAGTTGTATGATTCAAATGTAAGAATTTACATATCAAATTTAGGACAACTCTATATAAGACATATCACAAAAAAAACTTTCTCAACTATTCCCCAAAATTGTAGTTTGCAGGTAGTTCAACAAAATATAATGACCAAAATCAAGGTGACAAAAACCAGCATTTTCAGTTTAATGTTGGTGATCAACTCCATACAAGCATTAGTAATACAGGTATCCACATTAGTCCTACATACATATATACAAATCTTAAGAGTTGCTAATCACTTTTTAACTATATTTTGCAGATCCCACTTCTACACAACATGTTCAACCACAAGTTAACCTGTATCCTGAATTATAAGAAGCAGCTGATGCATTTAAAGCAGGTATAGTACCATAACTTCATTATACTTACATTTTGAGCAAATTTAAAATAATTTACACGTAAACTACAAATAACTACATATAACTAAAATTTTATTGTACTATTGTCATTCCAGCTCCAAATTCACCAGAATATGTACAAGGAAATGTTGATGAAGAACCAATAGTTGATAAAATAGCTGTTGAACAACAAGCAGGTAATGTAATCTCTAAGTTTCTACGAAATATCCATATATTGTTCATAACTACATATCACTACACTTATCTACAGAAGGTGTAATTATCACATGGGTTGTGCCACCAGTGGTTGATCAACCAGCAATCCAACAAGGATCATATGTTGAACATAGCAATCCACAGTCCCCAATACACGGTGTAACATTGACTGAAGTTGCCCAGGAAGGCCTTCATAAAAAAGATAAGACTGAAGTTGTGCCTGAAGGCATTGAAAACAAAGGTGTGACATTGAGTGATTTTGAGCTTCTAGACAACTTATCACAGTTGGTCATTTTTTAGGACCCACTACCAGATGAATTAACCCCCATTCATCTTGTAAGAACAAGGATGCCGGGAAAACATGCACGATCATCATTCACACCCTTGTACAGTACTGAAGGCAGCAAATCTGCTAGGCCCAAATATTTTTACCTGAAGCACCCTTTCACAAGTGTCATAGGCGAAGATGTAGATCTTGATTTGATAGATAGATTCACAACCTGGTTATACATTCGCGCTGACAAAGGAAATATGAGGTATGGCTGCTTTAATTTATACTGTCCATTTACCCTTTTTACACTTCAAAGATTTAATTCCTTTTGTACTTTTTTTTATTTGATTCACTCTTTTGTTATTACAGGAGGAAAGATTTCTATTCAAAGAAGGATAACCAAATAAATCCTGAGTTGGATTTTGGTTGTGAAAAGATTGATAAGAAGGACTGGTTCTATGACCTAGCTCACCCTAGACAAGTAATCAATAGCACTGTAAGTATATAGTGTTTTGTCTTCAATATCTGTTTTGTCTTCAAATGTGTTGTGCACTTGTAGTTTTGAAAGTTTCTATGATGTGTCATTGTAGTTATATTGTAGACATCATATATATGTTATTATAGTTAGTCTCCATCTGTAAAATTTGGTTTTTTGGACCTTATACAATAAGTGTGAAAATGTAGTTAATATGTAGTTTTTTTTAGTTGTGATGGTTGAATTGTAAATCTCGTACATGTTCACTACTGTTCATGTTAACTACCATTAAATTTCATTTGGTGAGGCCTTGGTATAACTGTTATAAATTTGTAGTTATTGCGTAGTTAGAGTGAAGCAACTTGCTAGATTTTTTCAGAAATTCTAATATGTAGTTAGTATGTAGCTGTTTTGTAGATATGTGTGGTTATACTGTAAATTACTGTGTATTTCACTTTTAATTTGGCAGCACATTGATGTTATTATGTACTATCTGAGAAAAAAGGGAAAATATGGCCCTAACATCAAGACAAGGTTTACAACAATTGATTGTTTGTTCAAGACAAATATTGAAGGAATCTATGAGAAGTTCACTAGTTCTCCACCGGATGTAAGGAATTCTATTATTAAAGCTGAGGATGATATTGGGGAATATATTATGGGCTATAGGATTCTTGCAAATGTTCCATGGGATTTTGTTGACTATGTACTCATGCATGTTAACATTGTTGATATCTTTCATTGGTTGTTGCTAGTTTTTGACATAAAGGACATGCAGCTTTATGTTTACGATTCATTGGTAAGAGCAAACCGTAATCAAACAGTTCAGACAATGGTTGACAAATTTGCAAGAATTATTTCTCTTTATTTGTCATGCACTGGTTTCTATGGTAAACACAAAGACATTGACTTCAAGACTTCAAAGTCATACATAGAGAAAGCAGTTACGGATCCTATCGACATACAATGGCTGGTTGCTGAGATTCCACAATAAAAGGAAGGCTCACTGTAAAAAACTAATCTCCCTTTCTATATGTTTAATCCTCTTTTTTTAATAGTTTGTTATATAGGGATTGCAGTGTATATGTGGCTGCTTTTGCGGAATATGTTAGCTGTGGTGATTTTTTTATCCCAAAGGAAGATATGACAGATATTGTCCCACACCGTATACGCTATAGAGCTCTCTATTGTGGGACTACGCCACAAAGAAGCTAAAAGATGTCTCAATTAGTGAGAGTGAGGTTATTGGCAGGCTTGCCAGAAGGAAGGGTGCACCGGCAAAAAATGAGAGGAATAAAGTTCAACGAAAGAAGAAATGAATTCTGTTTAAAATAAGCTGAATGTCCCTCAAAAGGACGTCGGAAGGTCGTTTTTGGAAGAATAGCCACTTTGAGTCATTTTAAATAATTTGCGGGCATAGCTTTGAAATATTTCCTCGCGGAAATGTCGAAAGGTTGTATCCGCAAAATCAAGTTAGAGTCATCTATCAGTTTTACAAAAATAATCACTTTGATAAATAAGCCATCACATGACCGATTTTGCTGAAATAGCCACATTTGGCATTAAAAACTTCTCAGTCTTGTGTTGGATTGTGGTGATGCCGAACGATGCCCCATGAGCCCCAGGATGAGAAAATTTTGAGTTTATTTTCTTAAATAAAATTTTACAAAAATAGCCACTTTGCCAAAATAAGCCATAAGATGGCCAATCTTGTAAAAATAGTGACACTAAAAATATTCTTAGTATTGTAGAAATCTCTGGCACAAGATGTGAAAGTTTTTCATCAAAGTTTATAGTTGGAGTCGACTTCTATAAATCAAATAAACATCTCTTTATTTTGCATTAATTTGCTAGAACTACGCTCGGTCTGATTCATGCGGGGTCATGATACGTAGGCAATCCACGTAGGATTCGACCATAACCAAAAAGAAAAAAAAATCAATAAAGACAAAAAAGAAAAGAAAATAGTGGAAAACCAAGAAAATAATAATAATAATAATAAATATAAATAATGCCTTAACGCTAACATGGTGGCTTCGTTTTGTTAATCCAGAAAGATGAGGTGGTTGGTTGTGGTAAATTAGAAAACAAGATTCTAGGAAAATGATAACTGATATCGAAGCTGTTACGAGCGCTCAAGAGACTCGGGATCAGAGAGTTCAACAAGGGTCTACTGTGGTTGAGAAAAATAGAACACTGAAACAATAAACGACCAAAATGCGTCAAGCATAGGCCAATGGCCAAGGACAGCCTTTTCATGAATCACAACAAGAACAGTACCACTTTCCCGAGTACCACTCGTACTCGTTTGATCTTTCTATGAACATCGAGAAGCCTACCCGAAAGAAGGTACAAGAAGAAATAGCCCAAAGAGTGAAAAGATTAGAACAACAGCTGAAAAACATGCAAGCAATGGCAGGTCAAAAGAGTGTTGCCTTCAGAGATCTATGTATGTTCCCCGATGTCCACTTGCCTCCTGGTTTCAAGGTTCCCAAATTTGAAAAGTACGATGGACATGGAAATCCCATAGCCCACCTGAAAAGATATTGCAACCAATTGAGAGGTGTGGGAAGAAATGAAGAATTGCTTATAGCTTATTTTGGGGAAAGCCTCTCGGGAGTAGCATCTTGAATGATTTATGGATCAAGACACATCTTGTTGGTACGTATGGGATGACTTGACACGGGCCTTTTATCAAACAGTTTCAACACAATATCGACATCGCCCCAGACCACATTTCCCTTTCTAAACTGAAAAAGAAACCAATTGAAAGTTTCAAGGAATATATCATCAAATGGAGAGAGCAGACAGCTAGAGCTAAGCCACCCATAGATGATCACGAGTTAGTCACTGTTTTCATTCAGGCTCAAGAGACGGATTACTTTTAAAACATGATGTCCGCAATTGGTCAATCCTTTAAAGAAATAATCAAAACGGGAGAAATGGTGGAAGACAGTCTTAAGACGGGCAGAATTATAAGTCAAGCAGCTCTCAAAGATGCAGCTCAGGCTGTTCAAAGTGAACTTGGTGATGTGAATGGGAGGGATGAAGAAATCACGATGATATCAGGGTCAAGAAGAGGTCCTAGGAAAACATCTCGAAGGTATATGCATCCCTATCAGATTTTCCATGGCCCCCTTAAGCATTACTACCCACCTCAGAACCCTCCATACTCTGTTGATCCAGTCCAGTATGTTGCCCAATCCTTAAATCACCCAAGAAAGCCATCACGAATATCACAAAATCTCCACCAGCCTCCCCAACATTTTCAAGTACCTTATAACCCACATCCAAGCCATGGGTATGGAAGGGAACAAAAGTTGAAAGATAATTTTACACCAATAGGAGAGTCCTATGAAAGCTTGTTTGAAAAGTTAAAACAACATGACATGATTGAACCCATTCCTCCAAATAGGGTGGATCGACGTGCGAGAAGCTTTGACCCATCTAAAAGGTGTGAATACCACTCCAATGCTCTGGGGCACAATGTGAAAAATTGTCGAGATTTGAAAAGAGAAATAGAAAGGATGATCCAGGAAAATTTAATTCAAGATAATGGCATTCAGAATATCATGCTGCATCCATTACATGAGGAGACACACCGGGTGGGGATGATGCCCGGTGACGTGGATGAGAATTTTCCTAGGAAATTGTCAATTGAAGTGGAAGATATTGAAACAGATAATGGTCTTGGAAACATTAATGCATAATTTAGTGTCTAAGATGCCATGCTTGGTAATTGGGAAGACGCTCCATATCTTGGAGTTTTGGTGGTTTATTTTGGTGTCATTTCTGTTGCCTGAGTTATTTCAGGTTTGTAATCCGGACATTGTCTTGGGAGTCGAAAACCTTCTATCTTTCCACTTTGCTTTGTATAGTAATAAATTGTTTAGTGCCGTCTAGGTTTGTAATTCTAGTCTAGTCTGTTCATTTTGTTGTTCGTCATGTTGTTTCAACCCATCGGTTTAATACAACTCTCCATTTACCGTCATTTCTAGTCATTCTATTTCTAATCACTTTACAATTCTTCTCATGCTGATTTTAGCAACATGACATGCATATCATTCTCGGTCTGGTTTAAAAAGTCAATTTGTCAATGAAACAATGTAAAGGTATTTGGAAGAAATGAAACATATTGGAATACTTTGAAGCCTGAACCAAGTGAAACTGGAAAGCAGAACATAAAGAAATACTGTGGAAATGCATCGTGCTTCATCGGATTAAAGCCAAAGGCAAGAATACACCGAGTTTAAAGGGACCATTCGTGGTACCGAGATTGTCATCCAATGATGATAGGAATTGGAAAATACAAAAGGAAAATATGTGGATCAATCAAAAGGTGTTTAAATGTGTAGTTTGTACTTGGTATATTTTGAAGATTGGAATGACGAAGACATTTCATTCTGCTATCCAAACACTTTCCATTGTTATCCCTTTGAGCCTTGTTATATTTTTATTCCATATCCTTCTTTTGGAATCAACAACAAAAATCTAGGATTGAGAGGGGAAATCAAGTGGAGAAACAAAAGAAAGGAGAAAAGAAGGAAAAAGAAAGGAGAAAAGGAGAGAAAGAAAAAAAAAGAAAAAGAAAACAAAAGGAGAAAAAGAAAAAAGAAAGAAAGAAAAGAGAAAGAAAAAGAAAAAAAGAAAAAGAAAAGAAAGGAAAGAAAAGAAAAGAAAAAGAAAGAAAAAAACGCAAAGGAGAAGAATGTGAGGAAGGAAACATTGCAACAATGAAGCGATTCTATGATCCGAACTACGATTTGACTTGATCCCGAAAGGGTATGTAGGCAGCATCACCGAGGTTCAGTCATAACAGAAGAAAAGTCCAAGAATCCCCAAAAAATAAAACTGGGGTAGAAGTTATGTTGTTGTGGAAGATATGATTCCGAAAGTTGTAATCTTTAACCCACGTTGAAATATGTTGAGCCTTTATACCCTTCTTTCTAAACCCATCCAAAAGCCACATTACGGTCCAAAGAAAGACCTTCCGATCAATCTTCAAGAAATGCCGAGTCAAACGAGCAAAGGTGAATCACATCTTGGGCAACACTCCAGTCCGAACAAAGGAAAATAAAGAATTCAAGAAATGATGAGAACCACCACGGGACTCCAAGATGAGAGAAATCAAATGAGAGAGTCTTATCGGTGAAAACTCTCACGGGCACCGTAAGGCGACCGTGAGTTGAGAGAAAAATCAAAATGAGAGAGGCTTGATAGTGAAAACACTATGGGCACTACAAGTCTATTAAGGATTATGAATCAGATTGGGCAAATGGAGTATTGAAGACCAGTTTCACGGAAAATTGCAACAAGAGTTGGGCATCAAATTTGCTATACACATAAGGCTAAAAGTGCATGTCAAGGTCGCTAGAGTAGGTATTCACATGCGATGGGTCATTCTTCAGTAGGTTTCTTATTAGGAATCATCTCTCTCCACTTTTTCTTTTCACTCTATTCTCCCCACGTTGCTTATCTTTCCCTCTTCTTGAGTCTATCGTGTCAAAACAAATAAAGAAATAATTTCAAAATTTGCCACCAAGCTTTCCAATTGCACAAGATGGGATTTAGCCAACACATCAAATTATTGTAAGTCAAGAACAATGTCAGACATGATTGAGTTGCTAGTCGTCAATGTGCTTTTAAAATCTTCTAAATATGAAGGTTTGATGTGCAAACAACACAACAGATAAAGTTGAATAGACCAAATGAATGTCCCGGGATAGGATTGACAAAAGAGTGGTACACCAATAACAATCAAAAACTTTCCAAAAGGAAATCAAGGTTATCATAACTAGTGATGATACAATAAAGACCTCAAAGGCAAAGCCGGTGATTTAAACCAAAAGAGAAACATGTGCAATGAAGTGGGTAACAATTAAAAATGTTTTGGGATTCATGCGAGACACAAAGGTCGGCAAAGTGCCAACTCGGGAACAATATAACAAATGGAAGTATGGGGTTCGAACGGAGAGGAGGTATATCTTCTGACAAAGGAAGGAGTTAGTCAAGAAACATTCAAGGTCTTCAAATAGACTTTAAGATCGGAGTTTGTGGGATCCGAGGAATTGGTAAAATGACAGGCCGTAAGGGCTGCGGGTTTGAACAAATAAGAAGTGTTTTATGTGACAAGGACGACGGGGCAAATGGATAGTCGGTAGACAGTCAAGGCAATCAAGTGGAAATCAGTTACCATGGGAAGTGAAAGAACAATCGCCATCAAAGTTCAAGACAACAACCAACCATCGCATTTTAAACTGACATATTTTTCTTTGCTTTGAAATAGGGACAAAAGATATGCTACAAGAGAATTATCAAACTGGGGCAGACAATTTTCTGTCACATTAAACATTTTCTTGAAAGTCGTGTACCCATATGAAAAACATGAAGATCAAGTGAGAGGGAAGTAGTTCTCAGGAAGGAAACACCAGTTTTAAGGAAAGTAATGTTTCGAAGGTTTGAAACACTGGTTTCAGGAAAATGGTTCTGAAAGTAGACAACTCAAGTCAAGAGATAAATGAAACAAGTTTCGGAGAATCATAAGAGTCAAAATCTTAGTCTGCTGAATCTTTCACCTAAGATGAAAATCTTAGTCCGATGAATTTTTCACCTAAGATAAAAGGATAAAATCTTAGTCTGTTGAAACTTTCTCCTAAGATAAAAGTCTTAGTCTGATGAATTTTTCACCTAAGATAAAAGAAAAGAATCTTAGTCTGTTGAAATTTTTACCTAAGATGAAATCTTAGTCTGATGAATTTTTCACATAAGATAAAGGGATAATGTAATTTGAAAACAAAAGGAAGGCAGAAGTCAATAAAAGGAAAGGCATAATGTGGAAAAAGGAAAGGCATAATTTGAAAATGAAAGAAGAAGTCGGATAAGGAAAGGAAGGCGTAATTTGAAAAGAAAAAGAAGGCATAATTTGAAAACAAAAAGAGAAAAGCAGAAGTTGGAAAAAGAATGGAAGGCATAAGTCGAAAAAGAAAGAAAAGATTGTTGAATTTGAAAGCTTAAGAAAGTCTGAATTGAAAATAGACCTAGTCTGATGAATTATCTCCTGGAGTCATAATCTCAGTCTGATGGATCTTCCTCCCAAGAGAACACAGAAAATGGACCCAGTATGATGAATTATCTCTTGGAGCCATTATCTCAGTCCATCAGAGCTTCCTCCTTAAACCTCACAGAAAATGGACCTAGTCCGATGAATTATCTCCTAGAGTCAAAATCCCAGTCCGATGGATCTTCCTCCTGAGACTACACAGAATTGGACCTAGTCCAATGAGAATCAAAATCTTAGTCTGTTGAAACTTTCTCCTAAGATAAAAATCTTAGTCCGATAAAATTTTCACCTAAGATAAATTTTAGTCACAAAGTAACACAAAAGTTTAATTTTTGCACTCAGGCACCCACCTGGATAACAAGGGAATATTTTTCTATACTTTTAATTTTTGCACTCAGGCGCCCACCTGGATAACAAAGGAATACTTTTCTGTATTTTTTATTTTTGCACTCAGGCGCCCACCTGGATAACAAGGGAATTCTTTTCTGCTTTTTTTTATTTTTGCACTCAGGCGCCCACCTGGATAACAAGGGAATACTTTTTCAAAATTGAAAGTTTTCTTTTAATTCTTACATTTATAGCATGATATGCCCAGTCACCATACTGGGGCAAAAAAATAATAATTCTTTGGATGTTTATTTTGTCGCAAGCAGGAGTCCACCTGGAAAATGGACACATATTTCAAATTGAAGTGATTGAACAGCATCAAGGCAACAACAATAATGCCGTTGGAAGAATAAAAAATACAAGTTCAAGGCAACAACAAGAATGTTGTTAGAAGAATACAAGTTCAAGGCAACAACAAGAATGTCGTTGGAAGAATACAAGATAAAAGATCAAGGCAATACAAGAACACAAGACATAGATATGATTTTTTGTAATTCATAGACCATAGTTTATGCTAGTTTCTTTTATTTTTTACCATGGTGTAATAAGGGGTCAGTCAGCAGTAACAACAACAACAATAGTGAGATCACAGTCCTTGGTAGTCCCAGTTACTAGACACTCCCGAACTACACTGAACTGATTCCTGTTTAGCCCAGGATATGTAGGTAACCTCTGAAGCAGGGTGCGGTCAAAACTTTTCAAAATGCTTCACAACGGAATACTCGAACGGGTAAAAATCGCTCATATTTGCTCACTTATCTTTGCACGGAAACTCTTCGTGTTACCGAGCAAAGATGGGCAGCTGTGAGCACGTGATTTTTACCCTACATATGAGTTATTCCCATAAAATTTGAAATAAATAAGTTTTCCTTATTTTTTTTACAATTTGTGTGAATTTTGTGGTGATTGTTTGCATGTCATTCACGCGTGTTAAATCAAGTAAAAAATATAAAAATATGCATTTTTGCATTTAGAAATTACTTTCACATGTAGTAGGTATTAATTCATTTTAACAAATCAAAGAAAAATCAAAATAACATTTTTATGCTTTAATTGAAAAATTATCATAAAATAGAAGTTAATTAGTTTAACAAAATACAAAAAAGAAAATAAAATACAAAATACAAAAAGAAAATAAAATACAAAATACAAAAAGAAAATAAAATACAAAATACAAAATAAAATAAAATACAAGAAGAAAATATACAAAGTACAAAATACAAAGAAAATGCAATACAAAATACATGGCAAAAAGGGCTGAAATTCGGAATCAGCTAGCCCGAAAGACAATTAGCCCAACCAAAATCACACAACCTAGGCCCAAGTCACATACCCCAGCCCAAGAAAATGGGTCAAACCACTGACGCACTTTCAAAGACTGAATCGTTGATCACTGCTGCGGAACTCGACCTCCAATTTGTAGAGCTCGTTCGTTTGGTTGCTGTCTCGTTGAAATCCAAATTGTGGATGTTTGCTGTCGGATTTTGGCGCCGAATTTTCACTTTGTTAACCTTTGTTTCACTGACTTAATTTGCATCGAAGGAGTCGTCGTTTATTCCAGGTTCATATCCTTCTTCTTATTCTGTTACAACACTGAAGCGTGAATGAATGAAGTGGTGCATCTTGAGAAATTGATCTGTTTTCTTTGAATAATTTACTGCAATTACTAATATTCTATTTTAATTTGTTTACTTCATGTACAACTAGCTTAACTAAGTTGTGGTTGAATAAATATGAAAGTGTCACTTATTACTTACGTTAATGAAAATAATATTGTGTGGATTTTAACAATTAAACCAAAATTGCTGCATTTTGATTAAGAATGATGCTAATGTTACCAAATTTTTCATATGTGATATATGTTGGTTCTGTGTTCGCAGATTCAATCCATATGGAAGTTTGAGTTCATTTATTTTCGCCATTTATCTTACTATCTTGTTTCATGTTGATTTTTCTTTATTGGATCGTCAGTTTGGTTAAATTGAGCTCGAAGGATCATCTGATTCATTTTTAACGCAAAAATAGACTGTAGATCAAAAAATAAAAAGTAACGCCGGTCGTTTTCCTCAGCCACTGACGCACACACAGCCGCCATTATACAGAGAATCGCTGAGATCCATAGCCCTCGCTGTTTTTGCTTTTTTTTTTCTGTTAACAAAACTCGCTTAAACCACTGCTTCCTCACTCTTAAACATATACTCCATTCTGCCGAGAAATACCTTTAAAAACCATTAAGGTTAGTCATGAAATTTGCCATGGTCAAGGTCAGTTGTGGTGGTATTCTGTTCCGATCGAGTTGAGTTCATTGCTGTCGTTCGAGCTCCGGTTTTTGGTTCGAGATCCCTGTACATTTCGCTTAAGTTTTTGGCCAGTTTGCCATCAATGGAGTTTCTTCACGCTTAAAGCAAAGAAGTTGTTATTAAAAGGTCATACTCTCACTTTACTCATCTCCCGATTTCCCGATCTTGTGCCATGGATGTATAAATGTATGAATTGATTTGTTCGATCTCCTTTGCTCCAGTTCTACAACTCACGCGACACTAACATTTTGCCTCAGTGATGTTTGTTTATTTAGATGCTAACTAACATTTGAAGTTTTGAGTAGATTTTTTTATTATTGGTGTTCTTTTGAAGTTTTAGTTGCCCTTAATTTTGTCCTTTTGCGTATGGGTCTTAATTTACAATTCTGTGTGAATTACAACGAGAGGTTGTTTGTTGGAATCCATATTATGGCCGTTTGCACTCGTGTGCTCTTTTGGATGATGCCTTCTATGTGTGCACCACTGTTGGCTGTTTAAAGTTATAATGGCAAGTTTTTTGATGTGATAAGTATAACTAAGGCAAAGCATGAATCACCTATTACTATTATAATTAAATATTTTGTGGTGACATTGAATCGTTGTGTGTATTTGGCATTGTGTGCATTGGGTTGTATTACTTCTTGAGCCTCTTTATATGTTGATGGTTGATATGTTTCACGTATTCACGAAGGATGATTAAGAAAAAGAATTGACTGTTTTGCCGGAAGAATTAGGAAGGACTAGCCCAACATGATGAGATTCATAAGTTGGCTTATTTTTCTTTTATTGTTATTAATTAGTAGATTTTGTCAAAAGCTTAATTACATCACTTCTCCCACAGAATTCCCTATCCATAATCTTAGGGACCTTATTTAATTAATTTTATTTCTATCCTTAGAACTCGAGGCGTGCCATTTAGCAAATTTCATGGCCCTCGCAAAGTGCAAACACATAGATACTTTAGGCACGATTTGTAATAAATATACATTCCTAATACGGGTGCACATTTATGTGACCCAAATCCAAATCTCGGCGAAGTTGAAATGTACTAAAGTCACAGGCGTACTGGTACGGTGTGACTCGAAATGCATTTTCGCGACGTCGCAATTCTTTATAAAAAAATGATAAAGCGGAATATTAATAAATACTCATAAATTGGAACATAAATAGAAATCAGATAAAAACAAAT
>JASVEL010010372.1:0-66542 GCA_032618575.1 Nicotiana noctiflora
TCTGGGTTTGTGTCCCCAGCAGAGTCGCCAGAGCTGTCACACCTCCTTTTGGCGCGCTTACCCCGAAGGTAGGAGCGCAAGGGAGTTTTTCCAATTTAAGTGACAATATTCGAAACGGGATTATTCTATTTATTTCAGAGTCGCCACTTGGAATAAATTAAGGTGTTCCAAGTCACCGATTTATTTAAATCCCGAATCGTGGAAACTTTCGACTTTCCAAATGAAGTCTGCGAACCAGAAATTCTAAGTAAGGAATTCTGTTGACCCGAGGGAAGGTGTTAGGCACCCCCGGATCCCGTGGTTCTAGCACGGTTGCTTCAATTATTATAAATGGCTAAAAATTATCTGATTTTTATACATGTTTATAAATTATATGCTGTTAATCAATTTCAAACCGCTTTAACCTGTTAAACTTTGCATTTTAGATTTAAATGGGAATGGCCCATATTTATTTCTATGAAGTAGCCTAGTCATATGAACAACTTTACAACCACAATAGTATATTAAACATATATTGACAACAATTGAGTTTCCATGGTAGCGCTACGGGACTGAAGGTTTGACATTAACTGATAATAAAGGCCTCTTATACGAATCGCTAGTAGTGTTATCCTAAAGCAAATAAATTGATGAGCGGAGTCTCGTGTTATATAAACTATCATGCAAAAATTCGACGGATGTTTAATAGCATTTGGATAGGTTCAACATTTATCTTTATGTAAGAGATAAAATAAAGATAATCTTACTTCTAAAAAAGAACTTGTCAAAAAAAAACCTATATTACTAAATTACATGTGTTTTAAACTTGGCAACATTTGAAGTTCAATTAAAATCCTAAAACATGTAATGAAATACCATTCATTTCACTAGGACTTGGCCACCTTGTTTCCAACTCCAAATACATTCAAATTATTAACAATCAATTAAAATAAAACATGCTTCCAATAGGTAACAATACAAGCATCATGACTAAAAGGCAATCTTCATTAAACTAATAATGTCCAAATACAAACATGGTTTATTGAAACTGCCACTCCGAACAACAAAGCTTTAAACTGTAAGCAATTGAGAACTATAAAAGAATAAGTAGAATCATTCTAATGAACTGAAATACATTTCATGTTTCAATTTCCTCATGGTTAATTCGTTTTTCTTCAATTATTTCCACAACCAAACAGAGTTACATGAAGGAAAATGTACCTGGAATTCGAAGGCAAGGAGAGAGATCAGTGAACTATTCAAACAGTAAGCGAAACAACAAACAACAGCAGCAGCAAATCCCAACAAGAATCCGAGAGAACCAACAGCCAAAAGACGAACAGAAATCCCAGAAGTGGTTTGCAACAAAAGCAGGGAATTCAAAACCCAAACAAGCAAACAGAACAGTGCTTAAGTGAATTAAGAAATAGGGCTTTATGAACTGAAACACGAATCAAACTTAATTCAAGCTAAAGAAACTGCTTATGTGTATTTTCTCAAATCTGTCTAAGAGTGTATGTCTGTCTGAAAAATATGTTTTCTCTCGAATCTGTGTGTTCTCACTGTGTGTGTTTTCAGAGAGTATCTTCCAGAGAGTTTCTATCTGTTTCTTCTTTAGAATTCTCTCAAGTGATTTTAGCTCTCAAAATGTGTCTACTGCCAGTGTACTCTCTGCCTTTTATAGGCCAAAAACAATCCTCAAAACCTATCAAATATTCCTTGCACATGCCTCTCTTTGAACCTCTAAATCATCCTCCCATGTGCCTTTTATTTTCCAGCTCAAAAGAGCATTCACAAGGGTTTAACACACTAAGAACTAATCATGACAACTCTCTGTCCAATCCTATTTTTAAAATGAAAAGGTGTATTGGCAAGCCTATCCTTTCTGTTCAAGACATGTGACATAGTTCCCATGTGCACTACACCTCTTAGACAAACTATTGTTGGCTTTCAGATTTTAAGTTAAAACAACTATCAGCAGTTAACTTATAAACTAAAATCAACCAAACAAACTTAATTCAATTCAACAGTGAATCAATGAATCTCGGCCAATGCCGGATTTGTGGCTCTAGTGTTCTAACAAACGAAACGACGAACCTAATCAACGACATTCGTATAGTCGATTACAACAAACACAATCAATAACACACAATTGATGAACAAAAATTTTTTCATTCTTCAACACTTAAGCCGAGAGAAGAAGAAAAAATGAAGCAAATACGAAACTAAATGTTCAACGACGCTAATCGACGCGAACCTGTATTCAACCACATTGGTAATCAAATAGACAAAACAAGACTTTAGAATTGGCAATTCAATGAAACAGTGATTCTCGGCCAAAGCAAAGGAAACAAGGAAAATGAAGCTAACTAATCGACGACGCTAATCGACGCAAACACATATTCTATATTATTCGATTAGCCGATTACGATATGCGTAATCGACAAACAAATCCGACAAAGCAGTGACTAACAATTTCGGACAGCATGTTACAATTTCAATATCAAACAAACTTAACGATATTAACAACGAATCGAATTCGATTCACAATTAACCGTTAAACGACGAAGAATAACAACTAACAATTCGACCAAATAAAAGGTCCCAAGAGATGAAGAAAATAGAGACGGCCGACAAACATCGGAGAATTCAATCAACAAAAGACAAAAGCAAATTGAAATAAACGGTAAACATGAACATTACCTTAAAGAGAAATCAAAAATCGGCCACTTTTGGAGAAAATTCTCGGTTCTTGACTCAAATTCGGACTTTGGGAATCAAATGGATTTTAATTGAAATGTTTTCAACCGAAAACATCTCAATTAAAATCTACTCTAATCCCAATTTCTTCAAATCGAAACCGGCGGCTCAAATTGGGATTTAGGGTTCTTGAAGTCTTGATTTGGGGCTTCATGGTTTCGGGTTAGATTCGAGCAAAACCAAAGGTGGTTTGGTGATTAGGGAGACGAGGTGAAGGTATGGTATCAATTTGGGGTTGATTGGGGTGATTTTGGTTTTGGCTCGAATCTTCAATTGAAGATTCGAGGAGATGGGGACTGATTCGAAGTTAACCGTGCTCAGGGTTCGAAAGAGGGGGTCTTGGAGGTGCCATGGTGTTAATTTGGGAGTGATTGGCCTACCGGAACCGCCGTGAGGCGATTTCCGGTAGGCGGAGTATGGCGGAGATGGGCGGCGTTACAGGGGACGACGGGAAAGGGTCGTTTGGGTGAAACGAAAGCGGCAGGGGTTTTGGGGTCTTGGGTATTTTTGTTAGGTTAATTATTTTGTTAATCATGGACCGTTGGATGAAGTATCATCAACGGTCCAGATTGAAAGAAAGGATATGGGGCGGGTTGCATTGGGCCGGTTTGGGAAGATGGTTGGGTTTGGTAGAGTTGGGCTCAATTTTTGGCCCAATTCTGAAATTTTCCTTTTATTTCATTTTATTTGATTTTGTTTTCCTTATTCTACTTTCTAAATTAATTTTTTTAAATATAAGCAAAAAATTATAAAAATCCTAATTAACTCACAAATAACAAATTGATGCTTAATAATAAAAAAAATTATCATACGTTATAAAATAACAAATTAAAACAAAAATTACACAATTAGACACTAAATGGCAAAAAATGCAAAAGATACATAATTTTTGTTATTTTTTCATTTTCGTGAAACCGACTTAATTACTCTAAATCACAAACACGAATTTATATGCAAATGCAAACATTTTGCATTTTATATTGATTTAAATAGAAATGCGCACACAAAAGATACAAATAATAAGAGAAAAATAACACAAAAAATCACGAAAATCACGCTCAAAACAAAACTATTTTTATTTTGCATTTTTGGGAGTAATTCTCATGTAGGGCAAAAATCACGTGCTCACAACTGCCCCTCTTTGCGCGGAAACACGAAGAGTTTTCGTGCAAAGATAAATGAGCAAATACGAGCGATTTTTTGCCCGTTTGAATACTCCGTGGGAAGCATTTTGAAAGGGTTTTGACCGAGCCTTTGCTTCGGGAGGCTTCCTACATATCCTGGGCTAAACAGGAATCAGGTCAATGTAGTTCGGGAAGTTTTGGTAGCTGGGACTACCGTGGACTGACACTTTGCTGTTACTGTTGCTATCGTTGCTGCTTACTGCTTACTGATCTCCTTATTACACCAAAAGAAATTAAAGCTGAACTAGCTATGCTATCAAACTATGAGTTACAAGATTCCTATCTATGATTCTCTTGAAAACTTGATCTTGAATCTTAGCTGATTTGCTGTAGACCTCGATCTGAATCTTGATGCTCCACAAGCTGTACGTGCTCGTTTATTTCTGTAACATTGAGTGAAAAGGAGTCGGCGGAGCTTGTTACTTCAATCATTTTCTGAGCAATCCGCGCCTTTGTTTACTCCAACGTTTGAAATCTTTTCTCTCGGTTCTTTTCTTCTTTTCTTCACTCTGGATTGATGTTCTATTTGTAGGTTATCTCGATCCTTGTATCCCGAGGTCAAACCTATTTAGACAACAAAACAAACAAACGAACGAAATTTTTCTGCCCCAGTTTTGCTAGGAAAATTTCGTGAGTTAGTTGTGACACGGAAAGTGATTAAAAGACTCTTCGGTATTGGGTAAGAAATGATGGTTTCACAAACGTTCAACGGCTTTCTAGCCGGGATTTGTAGAAAGGTTTCACGGCTTTCTGGCCGGAATTCAAACAATATCTAACGATTTTGGCCGTCAGATCCTCGGTTTTTTGGCCGGGGTAAAAGTAAACGGCTCCGCAGTTTTCTGACTGGGAGATCCTCGGTTTTCTGACCGGGATAAAAGTTTCACGGCTTTCTGGCCGGAATTCAAACAATATCTAACGGTTTTTTGGCCGTCAGATCCTCGGTTTTTTGGCCGGGGTAAAAGTAAATGGTTCCGCAGTTTTCTGACTGGGAGATCCTCGGTTTTCTGACCGGGGATAAAAGTTTCACGGCTTTCTGGCCGGAATTCAAACAATATCTAACGGTTTTTTTGGCCGTCAGATCTTCGGTTTTTTGGCCGGGGTAAAAGTAAATGGCTCCAACAGTTTTCTGACTGGGAGATCCTCGGTTTTCTGACCGGGATAAAAGTTTCACGGCTTTCCGGCCGGAATTCAAACAATATCTAACGGTTTTTGGCCGTCAGATCCTCGGTTTTTTGGCCGGGGTAAAAGTAAATGGCTCCGCAGTTTTCTGACTGGGAGATCCTCGGTTTTTTGACCGGGGATAAAAGTTTCACGGCTTTCTGGCCGGAATTCAAACAATATCTAACGGTTTTTTAGCCGTCGGATCCTCGGTTTTTTGGCCGGGGTAAAAGTAAATGGCTCCGCAGTTTTCTGACCGGGAGATCCTCGGTTTTCTACCGGGATAAAAGTTTCACGGCTTTCGGCCGGAATTCAAACAATATCTAACGGTTTTGGTCGTCAGATCCTCGGTTTTTTGGCCGGGTAAAAGTAAATGGCTCTGCAGTTTCGATCGGGAGATCCTCGGTTTTCCGACCGGAATAAAAGTTTCACGGCTTCTGGCCGAATTCAAACAATATCTAACGGTTTTTGGCCGTCGTATCCTCGGTTTTTTAGCCGGGTAAAGTAAATGGCTCCACAGCTTTCTGACTGGGAGACTCGGTTTTCTGACCGGAAGAAAAGTTTCACGGCTCGGCCGGAATTCAAGCATAACGGTTTTTTGGCCGTCAGATCCTCGGTTTTTGGCCGGGGTAAAAGTAAATGGCTCCGCAGTTTTCTGACTGGGAGATCCTCGGTTTTCTGACCGGGAAGAAAAGTTTCACGGCTTTCTGGCCGGAAAGACCCTCGGTTTTTCTGACCGGGGTCCAAACAGATATTGGACTGATATGATTTGATTCTCTTTTTCGGAGTTTTCATTTTCTTTTCTTTCATTTTTTTTGGCCTTCTTTTAGGCGTTCTTTTTAACCATCAACAAATGCATAGGATAAACCTCTAAAAAGAAACTTACCTTTTTATGTGTTTTCCTTGTTCCAAAGCCATTTCAAAGCTTGCGTATTTCACTTGTTCGAGTTGTACTTTCTTCTTGCACAATTAAACAGACCTGCTTTCAACAAAGAACATTTTATCAGTTGAAAAAGTGGTTGGCTTTGCGGCCTTGGTTATCTTCATGGCTTGATCGTTTCCCCGTTTCCATTGAGAAGTTTGCTACCAATTGTCTTTGGGATGACTTCCTTTCGAACTGACCGGGTTCATTCCCGGAATTCCATGGGGATTTTCCGTGTAGGTTCCATCCTTCTGCCTTATTCCGTCTCTTCTAAGACCTTAGCCTTTGATTTCCATTTCCTTTCTAAAACTCTTTTCTTTTGGAAACAATCGATCATTACGATCCAATCGTGGATTGTAACAATACACCACTGAGGCTGTTTTTCTTTTCTTCTTCACCAGGCGGAGTCCTGTAAAACTGGTCCTGTCACCTTCCTTTGTAATAGTTTCAGAATTTAAAATTAAACCGAAAGGGATTCAAAGAAGAAGAATGAATCAAAGAATAGAAAAACGTATCAAAGATAGAGGAGTCCCTTTCGGGGGAAAAAAGAAGGACTTATCTGAGGTATACGCTGACTTTAACCAACATGACATGCTCCTCGGACTAGATGCTTGATCGTCACAAAACTCCCATTTTCTTATGAACCAAAACGGGTCTATATTTCCGAGCTAAGGAGCCGTGCCAGGACCTCTCGCGGTGAAACAAACTTTTCGGTTGATAGCGCCCTTTGCGGGTTTTCGCCAATCGACCTCTCTCATTTCTCTTCTTACCATCGCCAGATAGCACTCTTTGCGAGTTTTTACCAACAGGCTCTCTCATTTTGTATTTCTCTACTTCCATCGTCTTACGGTGCCCGAAGGTTTTCACCAATAAGACTCTCTCATTTTATTTCTTTTCATTCCAGGAACCTCGGATCGCAACAATGATGTTCTCACAATTTCCAATCGATCTCGAAGGACTTGTACTCGGTTCGGGTAACAAGAATTGTAAACAAAATTACAACTTTGGAATCATCTTGACGGATCTTAAACCGAATAAAAAATATCATCTGCCCCAGTTTCATTTTTGGGGAAACCGGGATTTTTGATTTGGTGTGACTGAACCTCATGGAGAGGTTGCCTACGTATCCTTTCGGAATCAAGTCAGAACGTAGTTCAGAAGATTTGTTTTTTTTTTTTTTTTTTTTTTTTTTTTGTTTTTTTTTGATTTGGATTCCAAAGAGGGTAGCCAAAGAAAGGTAACCGGCTCAAAGGGTTTACAAAAAGGGTTGGTAGTGTTTGGGTAGCGGGAATAAAAGCCTTCAATCATTTCGACTTGTGATGACCTCATTGAAGCAAATTCAGACATAATACCTTTTCACAGCATCTGCATTCACAACCGTTTCAGGATCTTTTCCTTCCATGTCTCCCAAGTATAATGCTCCTCTTGGCAGTATCTTCCTGATGATGTATGGTCCTTTCCAATTAGGAGCGAATTTTCCTTTTGCTTCCTCATGATGTGGAAGAATGCGTCTTAAAACCAACTGACCTACTTCGAAATTTCTCGGTCGTACTTTCTTGTTGTAAGCACGAGCCATTCTTTGTTGGTACAGTTGTCCATGACAGACCGCAGCCATTCGCTTTTCATCGATCAAAGTTAATTGCTCCAAACGAGTCTTAACCCACTCGCTATCTTCAATCTCTGCTTCAACAATTGTACGAAGCGAAGGAATTTCTACCTCCGCCGGTATCACAGCCTCAGTTCCATAGACTAGCAGGTATGGAGTTGCTCCCACCGATGTACGTACTGTAGTACGGTATCCCAGTAAAGCGAACGGTAATTGTTCATGCCATTGTCTAGAACTTTGGATTGTCTTTCTCAAAATCTTCTTAATGTTTTTGTTTGCTGCTTCCACGGCACCATTGGCTTTGGGCCGATAAGGGGTGGAGTTCCTATGCGTTATTTTGAATTGCTCGCATATTTCCTCCATCAAATGACTATTCAGGTTCGCAGCATTGTCTGTGATGATAGTTGCGGGTATACCAAAACGACAGATAAGATTTGAGTGTACAAAATCCACCACCGCTTTCTTGGTGACTGATTTGAGAGTGACGGCTTCGACCCATTTTGTGAAGTAATCGATAGCCACCAATATGAATCGGTGTCCATTTGAAGCTTTCGGCTCAATCGGGCCGATGACATCCATTCCCCAAGCGACAAATGGCCACGGTGCTGACATAGGATGCAACTCAGTTGGAGGTGCATGAATCAGATCTCCATGTACCTGGCATTGATGACATTTTCGGACAAAACCGAAACAATCTTTCTCCATGGTCATCCAATAATATCCTGCTCGAAGGATTTTCTTGGCTAAGACATACCCATTCATATGAGGCCCGCATACTCCCGCATGTACTTCGTGCATGATTCTTCCTGCTTCTTCGGCATCAACACACCTTAAAAGGTTAAGATCTGGGGTTCTTTTGTACATGACCTCGCCGCTCAAAAAGAAACCACCCGCATGTCTCCTAATGGTCCTCTTTTGATCTCCAGTAGCATGTTCTGGGTATTCTTGCGTTTTCAGAAATCTCCTGATATCGTAATACCATGGCTTGACGCTCGGTCCTTCTTCGATCGCATTGCAATAACCGTGGCTTTCCCTGATTTGAATTTCCAAGGGATTGACATGGGCGTTGCCCGGATAAGGTAGCATTGAAGCTAAAGTGGCCAGTGCATCAGCTAGTTCATTGTGACATCGTGGGATATACCTGAACTCTATCGATGCAAACCGCTTGCCGAGAATGTTCACGTGCTGTCGGTAAGGGAGGAGTTTAACGTCCCGAGTTTCCCATTCACCTTGAGATTGTTTGATAATTAAATCTGAATCTCCCATGATCAACAAATCTTCGACACCTTGATCAATTGCCATGTTCATACCCATGATACAAGCTTCATACTCAGCCGTATTGTTTGTGCAGAAGAAACGGAGCCTAGCCGTGGCCGGATAATGCTGACCAGCAGGAGAGATCAAGATTGCCCCAATCCCTACACCTTTAGCGTTTACCGCCCCATCGAAAAACATTTTCCAAGCATGACCGTCTTCCGAAACAACTTCTGTCGTATTTACCTCTTCATCAGGAAAGTAGGTATTCAATGGTTGATACTCTTCGTCGATCGGGTTCTCGCCAAATGGTCCGCCAATGCTTGGGCCTTCATTGCCGTGCGAGTGACATAGACTATGTCAAACTCAGTGAGCAGGATTTGCCACTTTGCCAATCTTCCGGTGGGCATCGGTTTCTGGAATATATACTTCAAAGGATCCAACCGAGTAATGAGGTGAGTCGTATGGGCTTGGAGGTAGTGTCTCAATTTCGGAGCGACCCAAGTTAAAGCACAACACGTTCTTTCCAGCAAAGTGTACTTGACCTCATAATTAGTGAATTTCTTGCTCAGGTAGTAAATCGCATGCTCTTTCTTCTCTGCCGCATCACGTTGTCCGAGAACACAACCAAAAGAGTTTTCTAAGACTGTTAAATACAAGAAAAGAGGTCTCCCTGGCTCTGGCGGGACTAAGACCGGAGGGTTTGACAAATATTCTTTGATCTTGTCAAAAGCTTCTTGGCATTCAGTTGTCCATTTGATTGCAGCGTCTTTCTTCAACAACTTGAATATGGGTTCACATGTGGAAGTCAACCGAGCGATGAACCTACTGATGTAGTTCAGTCGGCCTAGAAGACTCATTACATCTTTCTTTGTTCTGGGGGGAGGTAAATCCCAGATGGATTTTATCTTTGTGGGATCTAATTCAATACCTCTTCTACTGACTATGAAACCCAAAAGTTTACCTGACGGGACTCCAAAAGCGCATTTGGCCGGATTCAATTTCAAATCGTATTTCCGCAACCTCTCAAAGAATTTCCTCAAGTCTCGCACATGATCGCCTTGAGTTCCGGATTTGATGATCACATCGTCCACGTACACCTCTATTTCCTGATGCATCATGTCATGGAAAATGGCAGTCATAGCTCTCATATACGTTGCTCCTGCATTTTTCAAGCCGAACGGCATGACTCTGTAACAGTAAGTCCCCCAAGGTGTGGTAAAAGCAGTCTTCTCGGCGTCCTCTTCATCCATCAACACTTGATGATATCCCGCATAACAATCCACAAACGACTGTATCTCATGTTTGGCACAGTTATCAACAAGGATGTGGATGTTCGGTAAAGGAAAGTTATCTTTAGGACTCGCTTTATTCAAATCTCGGTAGTCAACACATACTCGAGTTTTTCCATCTTTCTTTGGCACGGGCACAACATTAGCCAACCACGTGGTGTATTGTACCACTCGAATTACCCCCGTTTTCAACTGCTTAGTGATTTCTTCTTTGATTTTATCACTGATGTCAGTCTTGAACTTTCTTTGCTTCTGTTGCACTGGGCGACAGTCAGGGTAGATTGGTAATTTGTGCACCACTAAATCAGCTCCTAATCCTGGCATGTCATCGTAAGACCAAGCAAACACGTCTTTAAATTCAAACAAGAGTTGGATTATTGCATCTCGTGTTTTCTCATCTGTGTGGATGCTTATCTTGGTCTCTCGGACTTCTTCATCACTTCCCAAATTAACCGGTTCGGTGTCATTCAAGTTTGGCTTAGGTTTATTCTCGAAATGTTCCAATTCTCGATTTATTTCCCTAAAAGCCTCGTCTTCATCGTATTCCGGTTCTTGGTTCATTATTTCCAGATTAGGTGGCGTGTTCGGATTTGAGCATGAGTTCCGCAAGCATGTCATGTTATTTAAAGCCGCATTATTAGGACCGAAAAGGAAGAATAAATAACAAAATTAGAAAGAGTGCAAAAGTAAGGAAATATTTATTTTATTTTCTTGGAATTTTCTGAAAACAAACAAAATTACATTGGGGAAACCAAAAAATACAAGAAAACAAAGAAAAACATCCAAGCTACATCCTGAAGTAACTTGTGATGAAGGAAAAACGACAGGACAAATCTACCAGAACTCCCGCCTGATTGGGAAGGGTGTGGCTTTCCAATTTTGCAATTTAGCTTCAGGGCCCACGTACAGCACCTCGGCGGTGCTTGTTCCTTCTCCCGATTGGACCATATTAACATCATAGAGCATTTGCCTCATGGCCCCACATATGTCTTCAATTTCCTCCGCTGTAAAGACCTCGTCTTCTTCTTCTTCACTGTACCTTGGTCGGACAAAAGTTTGGTACAGATGCGGCAATGGTTGCGGCAGAACCCATCCTTTCTCCTTTCTCTTGTTGGCCCATATTTCATCTTCATGGGTTGGGCGAAAGCCCACTCCGAAAAACTTTTCAGCTACAGGTAAAGTTATCAGCTTCGGCACTCCTTGTAGGGACTTTCCCAAACCTTTTCCTGGCTGGAATCCATGTTTAATCATTTCTTTCGCCACCATGATGGAGGCATTAGACAAAAAAGGTTGGGGGAGAGGGTTCCCTTCTTCGTGTTGATCCGCCAACACAATCTCGAAAGCTTGATAGACAATGTTTTCGCTTCCCGCTTCCGCTTCCAAGCAAGGTATGGATGGATCTCGGTAGATTGATTGCTCATCTTCCCCGTGGACCACGATCTCTTGTCCCTTGTGCTCAAATTTCAACATCTGATGGAGGGTAGAGGGCACAGCTCCGGCCGCATGAATCCATGGTCTCCCTAGAAGAAAATTGTAAGAAGTGTCCATATCCAAGACTTGGAATGTCACTTCGAAGTCCACCGGGCCGATGGTCATAATCACATCAATCTCTCCGACAGTATCTCTTTTCACACCGTCAAAAGCTCGCACACATATGTTGTTAGGCCGAATCCTTTCAGCTCCGATTCCTATGCGGCCTAAAGTGGAAAGTGGGCATATGTCTACCCCCGAACCCCCGTCAACCATGACCCTCTTCATATAGTAGCCTTCGCTTTTGACAATCAAATGCAAAGCTTTGTTGTGGGCGGCACCCTCCAAAGGCAAATCAGCTTTACTGAAGGAAATCTGATTGATCGCGAAGAATCTTTCTGTCATTCTTTCAAGTTGTTCGGATGAAGTCTCAATAGGCACGTATGCCTCATTCAAGGCTTTTAGCAAAACCTTTTGATGTTCAGTAGACTTCATTAGAAGGGATAACATCGACACCTGCTCTGGGCATTTACGCAGTTGGTCTATCACCTCGTAATCAGGCATTTGCATCTTTTGAAAAAAGACCTCTGCCTCTTCAGCACTTACAGGTTTCTTCGACGGGAAACGCCTTTGTGTGGCGTTATTTACCTCCTCCGTGTTTAAGTACTTCTGTCCTAGGACACTCTCAGATGAATTTCCCACAATCTCTTTCCCTTTGCGCATAACAAGTGTTCGTTGGTAGCTCCAGGGTACTGCGGATGGATCTGTCATTGGTTTTTGTTGCACGCGTGCAATAACCACAGGTTCATCTGGTTTTCGGGCCACATAAGTTCCCTTTGGTACATACATTGATGTTTCTCTCTTTAAATGGAACTTCTTGGGGGCACCTATGGACAATGGTTTTTCCACTCTACCTCGTGGGAGGTAAAGGACTCCGCCCTTCCGAGACGATGCTTTCAATTCAATCGTCTTTTCGGATTTGGTTTCAAGAGCTTCAACCTTTTTCCCCATTTTCTCTTGTTTCGGGGTAGCCTCGGGACGCTCCTCTGTGTTGGCGATGGCGATTATCTCTTTCAAAGCTGGGTCAAATTCTTTGTCGTCACAAATCATCCCAATCAACGGTCCGTTGTTGTGGGCTGGTAATGGGTTGTTTGTCACATTTGGGATGTCTTCATCTGCGAAGACAATCCTCCCTTGATTGATCAATTCTTGTAGTGCCTTCTTCAACGTCCAACAATTGTCGGTATTGTGTCCTTCAACACCCGAATGATATGCACAATATATTCCTCTCTGGTAGGCAGGAGAATCTGGATTCTGCCTGTTCTGCGGAACATGCTGCAATAGGTTTTCTTGCCCGAGTTTTGGGAAAAGAGTGGAATACGGCTCCCCAATCGGTGTAAAGCTCGTTTTGGGTTGCTCACGGTGGCGAGCGTTATTTGGCCGTGGATTATACTGGTTTGGGTAAGGAGGTTGGTTTCTCTGGAATGGAGGTGGATTCCTGTTGGCTGGTGGCTGTGGCCGTGCCTGAGGTTGAATGTTCATGACCGCATAGGGTGGAGGCGGAGGAGCATAAGCCATGCCGTGATGTGGATAGTAATGTTGGGGGACCCTGTCGGAGAATACCTGCCTTGAGGTTCGATATCTCCTGTCTTCTACCGCTGCCATAGCAGATTCTTCTTTCTTTTTGCTTCGGGGCATCCCTCCAGACCCGCCTTGAATGGCTTGGGAAGTTGCCCGAATGGCCGCTTGGCTCAAAATTCGCCCTGTTTTCAAGCCATTTTCTACCATCTCTCCGATCTTGATAGCTTCGGCAAAAGGTTTTCCCATTGCCGACATCATATTTTGAAAGTAATCGGGCTCTTGAGCTTGGAGAAAAGTCGTGACCATTTCAATTTCGTCCATGGGGGTTTCACCCTGGACGCTTGCTCTCGCCACTTGATGGCATATTCTCTGAAGCTTTCTGAGGGCTTCTTTTTTAAGTTCGATAGAGAATTCCTGTCCGGCGCAATATCGATGTTGTATTGGAATTGTTTTACAAAATCTCTGGCCAGATCATCCCAGATGTGCCATCGAGATATGTCTTGATCCATGTACCACTCCGATGCTATTCCGATCAAACTCTCTCCGAAGTACGCCATCAACAATTCTTCTTTGCCGCCGGCACCCCTCAATTGATTGCAGTATTTCTTCAAATGAGCAATGGGGTCGCCATGTCCGTTGTACTTTTCGAACTTTGGTGTCTTAAAACCTGATGGCAAATGGACGTGCGGGAACATGCACAGATCGGCGTAAGATACACTCTTCTGTCCACTCATACCTTGCATGTTCTTAAAGCTTTGTTCCAAACTCCTCATTCTTTTTGCCATCTCATCCTGCTCGGGGGTCTTTGGATTTTGGCTCGGTAGGAACTCATATCGAGGTGGCTGAGAATATGTATTGGCCGCAACCTGTGTATGGTCCCGTGTGAGCGGTGGCGCTGGGAATGTAAAGGATGAGGAGTCGAAGAAAGGAGCGTGTGTGGTGGGGTGCGTTGTGATTGGAACTGGCAATTCAACGGACGTTCTTGCGGATGTATCATGTGGTGCTACCCGAGGATGGGATGTGGAGGGTGATTCAGAGAGGTTTGTAGCATTGGAATACCCGAACAGAGTAGGCGGGTAATTGATGGGGGTATTTGAAATACCGCTTGACTTGAGAAGAATTTCAGGGAACCCAGGGACCAGACTCGGGGGCTCTTTCCCGTTGTTCCAATCGTCCAACATCTCGAGCATGCGGCAACGCAAGATTCTATTCTCCTCCAAAGCTGCCGACTCAGTAGCCGGGATGGTTGTCAATGAGCTTTCCTCTGAAACGGGAATGGTTGCTAAAGGCATTTCTGAAGACATGTCGACACCCTTTTTTGATCTAGTAAAATAGGAATGAGTACTTTCAGGCTGCCGAACTTTTCCTTTGGACCTTGTGAAGTACGAATGTGGTGCCAGATTACCGCAAAGTCAACCACTTTTACTAAAACCTGGATTTTGGCAAACAAACGGTTAGTCTGAAACAACATAACAGATAAGTAATCTCACGTTGGGTGTGATGCACTTATACAGGTGACAATGTTGCTACATGTATTCGCTTGCGATGCGTCATTCCGGTTTGTATCGATCTTCTTTTTCTCTTAACTTCTTTCCCCCCCCTTTTTTTCATTTTTATTTTTATTTATTTATTTTTTAGTGATGGTCGAATCTTATGTGGATTGCCTACGTATCATGTCCCCGCATGAATCAGACCGAGCGTAGTTCGGAAACAATAGACATAAGATGAAGTGTTCACGAATTTTATTTCAACAAACTTAAAACTTGAAACAACTTGCAAAATACAACAATGGAGAAAAACTTGTAAAAGGACAAACAGACTCTAAAACAAAAGACTCTCCTAAGCATGTTCCAACGCCTCGAATCTTTGCGCCCGGGGGGCGTTGTTTGGCCTTGCTGCAGTTCTTGGGGTGAGATCTTTCTGTATACTTCCCAATTCCGCCATGACCTGGTGGACACATTCCATGATTGAAGAAAAGAGGGCAGGCCGAGGTACTTGTTCGCAGTTCAAACACTTCATAGTAATGTAGTGCCCGATCTCATTGATCCTGGTTCTGATTATGTCTTTTTCTCTGAGCAGCTGCCCTATGTGCTTGTTCTTTGCCCCTAATACTTGAGAGTTGCCGGAGACATGGTCCAAGAGCCTATCTATTTGTCTTTCCATCCGTGCCATCAAGTTGTGACAACGGTCTCTTTCTGCTTTGGCATCCTGGACTTGCCTGAGAGTTCGCTCTTTAAGAGTGGCATTTGCTTTTCTCAAATCAACGATGATTGCATCATAGTCTTTCTCTACTTGTTGTAGACGGAGTTCTTCTTGGTGGGCCGCTCTCTTCCATTTTGTTCGGATTGCAACCAAAGCCGCTTTTGCCTTCTCCAAGTCTTCTTGGTGTTCAAAGGCTTTTCTTTCCAAATCGTTTATCAGCATTTGATCACTCCGACTCCTCCTTGGCCTTTCTGCGGCCAATTGCATCTCTTGAATTCGAGTTTGGAGTGCTTCTCTTTCCTGCTCCCAACCGGCCCTTTCCCGATCGAAGTCAGCCTGTTGTATGTCCATGGCCGCTTCCAGGATTCCTTTGTCTTCTTTTAAAGTGTTGATGCAAGATTGGAAATTTTGTGCTCTCTCATGCTCAACCTCCCTAACTCTGGCTTCTATTTCTCTCTCCCAATCGACGGCATACTTCACTGACCTTTCTGACCTTTGCTCCGGTATTGGTTGGTTGTGGAACCATTCAAGATAAGCGAGACTCACTTCTCCCCGTTCCCGATCGGCAACCATTTCGTTGATGTCGGAGAGTCGACTACCGAACCAAACCTTCTGTGCATAAGTCTTCCTCGGGGTCTCTTCTGTCACAAATTCCCATACAAATGATCGCATATCCTCAATTGGGGCCTTTTTCTGTTCTCTTCCCAGCTGCCGCATGACACGTAGCGGGGCATATGGTTGGAAACCCCCGAAACCCATTAATATGTAGAATGGGCGGTATGTCGACATGTGCATGATTTTGGCGGAAGGGAACCAATAATAATTCCAGGTAAGTTGATCGGCTCTCAAAGAGTTGAGGAGTTCTTGCCAAGTCCTCAAGTCTTCTGGAAGGTTACAACGGGCGGCTCTGTTTGTATGACAGCGAATATAATTCAGCCAATCTGCTTTGAAGTTTATCACAATTGGGTGATGGTAGAGGTGCTCTATAAACCACATTTGTAATAAAATATTGCAACCCTCAAAATAGTCTTGTCCTTCTTGGCACCGAGTTAAGGCTCGGAAGATGTCTCCTAGTATCATCGGAAGAACAGTGTGTTCCTCGTTACTCTGTAGATATGAGACCACCGCAGCTAAACGGATTCTGATGCGTCCACCACGTTCGGGAAAAACCATGGTTCCCAAAAAGCGATCATGAAAGCATAGATTCTTAAATCTCCCCAGGCGTCATAATTTAGCTGGTTAACAAATTCGACGTTTGAGAATTTCCCAAACCCTTCCTTGTCACCAAATCTGTCGTAGAGATAATCTAGTGGCACCCAACCGTTCTCCAGACAACCGAGGGGAACCCGCCGGAGACATAGCTTTTTCAAGAAGTTGTTCACACTTATCTGCCTAGGAGCTGCAGGCCTCATCTTGTGCAAATCTCTTCCGAGCCCCTGTGAGTCCGCCCAATTCTTCCAAAGTGGGTGTCATTTCACAATCCCGGAATTTGAACACATTGCTTGTCGAGTCCCAAAAACTCACTAAAGCTCTGATCACATTTTTATCCGGTTTTATCATCATGATGTCCGGAAGAAATTTGAGGTGCTTGTGAACTTGATTTCTTTCCCAAGCTGAAAAACTAGTCCACCATTTACGGAGCCGATCTGGGGTTTTGTCCTGGACCATGAACATAGGTGGCATTTCTTCTCTCACCCTTTTCTGGCCGATTCGTTGCGAGGAAGTCATGCTGATCCTAGAAAAGATAAAAAATGGATTTAAGATTTTTTTTTTTTTTTTTTTTTTTTATTATATAAAAAAAACGAATCTTGTTAATACGGCCTTTCAGCACTTGAAGAAGATTTGAAGGCTGTATAACAGGATACCAGTGTGATGTCTATATTTCGTTTTGCGAAATTAGTCCTCCGGCGCCCCTTTTGAGGCGTTTGGCTATTTTTGCAAAATTTTCCTAACTCTCGACTAAGAACAAAAATCCTAATTCTAATATTTTTTTATTATTGTTTTTCCTTAAAAAAAAATCAGTATTAGTTGAGCCCGATATGGGTTGCCTACGTATCTCATGTTTGGTGAGAATCAAACTTGCGTAGTTCGAAAATAAAAGAACTAAATTATTTTAAGAAAAGAAAACGAACTATTTTTTAAACAACATTTCTAAAACAAATTACTTTCAAAGGAACTAAGAAAATTTATTTGGAAATTTATTTTCAAAGAAACTAAACTATTTTTGTAAAATTAAGAAAATTTATTTGGAATTTTTTTTTCAGAATTTATTTTCAAAGAATTAACTATTTTCATAAAATTAAGAAAATTTAATTTGGAATTTTTGCAATTTTTCAGAATTTATTTTCAAAGAATTAACTATTTTCATAAAATTAAGAAAATTTAGTTTGGAATTTTTATTTTTATTTTTTTTTTTATTATTTTTTTGCATTTTTTTTTTCATAATTTATTTTCAAAGAACTAACTATTTTCATAAAATTATTTTAACTATATACCCTGACGTTTTCCACTTCTTCCTCTTTTTTTAACAAACCGGTCGGCATGTAAGATCGAAACAAATAAATGCACAAAAGATGCAACAAGTTGGTCTTTTTGTTTCAGGTACACCTGTCCTAGACAGGCCCAACCCCTGTGTTGAGCCTCCTAAGTCAAATATGCACATGATGCAAATAAATGTTCCTATCGGGGATCCGGCATAAGGTCTTGTTATTCTAAATCATCATCATGTTGGAAAAGTGTCTAGACTGGCTTTAACTCGAGCGGACAACTCGAGCCGAAGAGTGTCAGTGCACCGGTAGCATGACTTTCCGGCTTAATTGACAAAACTCTCCGCCTAAACATGTGTGACTACAAAATCCTTCACCGGATGCCAAGCACCACAGCTATCTTGAGAAAAACGGGCTATGTCAAGCAAATGCCCGGTATTATATTTCAAAAGACTCAAAAAGAAAAAAAAAAAAAAAAAAAAAAAAAAAAAAAAAGGGTATCGGCACAATTTATATACAGTTCACAAAATATCAAAGCGGTAAAACAACATTTAGCATATAAAATATAAACATGTAATAAAATCAGATAATAAGTAAGCCAAATAAAATAATTATTCAAAGCTCGAATTCTTAAACCCTGAACCAGTAGTTCTGGGTTTGTTTCCCCAGCAGAGTCGCCAGAGCTGTCACACCTCCTTTTGGCGCGCCCCTTACCCCGAAGGATAGAAGCGTGAGGGAGTTTTTCCAATTTAAGTGACAATATTCGAAACGGGATTATTCTATTTGTTTCAGAGTCGCCACTTGGAATAAATTAAGGTGTTCCAAGTCACCGATTTATTTAAATCCCGAATCGTGGAAACTTTCGACTTTCCAAATGAAGTCTGCGAACCAGAAATTCTAAGTAAGGAATTCTGTTGACCCGAGGAAGGTGTTAGGCACCCCCGGATCCCGTGGTTCTAGCACGGTTGCTTCAATTATTATAAATGGCTAAAAATTATCTGATTTTTATACATGTTTATAAATTATATGCTGTTAATCAATTTCAAACCGCTTTAACCTGTTAAACTTTGCATTTTAGATTTAAATGGGAATGGCCCATATTTATTTCTATGAAGTAGCCTAGTCATATGAACAACTTTACAACCACAATAGTATATTAAACATATATTGACAACAATTGAGTTTCCATGGTAGCGCTACGGGACTGAAGGTTTGACATTAACTGATAATAAAGGCCTCTTATACGAATCGCTAGTAGTGTTATCCTAAAGCAAATAAATTGATGAGCGGAGTCTCGTGTTATATAAACTATCATGCAAAAATTCGACGGATGTTTAATAGCATTTGGATAGGTTCAACATTTATCTTTATGTAAGAGATAAAATAAAGATAATCTTACTTCTAAAAAAGGAACTTGTCAAAAAAAACCTATATTACTAAATTACATGTGTTTTAAACTTGGCAACATTTGAAGTTCAATTAAAATCCTAAAACATGTAATGAAATACCATTCATTTCACTAGGACTTGGCCACCTTGTTTCCAACTCCAAATACATTCAAATTATTAACAATCAATTAAAATAAAACATGCTTCCAATAGGTAACAATACAAGCATCATGACTAAAAGGCAGTCTTCGTTAAACTAATAATGTCCAAATACAAACATGGTTTATTGAAACTGCCACTCCGAACAACAAAGCTTTAAACTGTAAGCAATTGAGAACTATAAAAGAATAAGTAGAATCATTCTAATGAACTGAAATACATTTCATGTTTCAATTTCCTCATGGTTAATTCGTTTTTCTTCAATTATTTCCACAACCAAACAGAGTTACATGAAGGAAAATGTACCTGGAATTCGAAAGCAAGGAGAGAGATCAGTGAACTATTCAAACAGTAAGCGAAACAACAAACAACAGCAGCAGCAAATCCCAACAAGAATCCGAGAGAACCCACAGCCAAAAGACGAACAGAAATCCCAGAAGTGGTTTGCAACAAAAGCAGGGAATTCAAAACCCAAACAAGCAAACAGAACAGTGCTTAAGTGAATTAAGAAATAGGGCTTTATGAACTGAAACACGAATCAAACTTAATTCAAGCTAAAGAAACTGCTTATGTGTATTTTCTCAAATCTGTCTAAGAGTGTATGTCTGTCTGAAAAAATATGTTTTCTCTCGAATCTGTGTGTTCTCACTGTGTGTGTTTTCAGAGAGAATATCTTCCAGAGAGTTTCTATCTGTTTCTTCCTTAGAATTCTCTCAAGTGATTTTAGCTCTCAATGTCTGTGTACTGCCAGTGTACTCTCTGCCTTTTATAGGCCAAAAACAATCCTCAAAACCTATCAAATATTCCTTGCACATGCCTCTCTTTGAACCTCTAAATCACCCTCCCATGTGCCTTTTATTTTCCAGCTCAAAAGAGCATTCACAAGGGCTTAACACACTAAGAACTAATCATGACAACTCTCTGTCCAATCCTATTTTTAAAATGAAAAGGTGTATTGGCAAGCCTATCCTTTCTGTTCAAGACATGTGACATAGTTCCCATGTGCACTACACCTCTTAGACAAACTATTGTTGGCTTTCAGATTTTAAGTTAAAACAACTATCAGCAGTTAACTTATAAACTAAAATCAACCAAACAAACTTAATTCAATTCAACAGTGAATCAACGAATCTCGGCCAATGCCGGATTTGTGGCTCTAGTGTTCTAACAAACGAAACGACGAACCTAATCAACGACATTCGTATAGTCGATTACAACAAACACAATCAATAACACACAATTGATGAACAAAAATTTTTTCATTCTTCAACACTTAAGCCGAGAGAAGAAGAAAAAATGAAGCAAATACGAAACTAAATGTTCAACGACGCTAATCGACGCGAACCTGTATTCAACCACATTGGTAATCAAATAGACAAAACAAGACTTTAGAATTGGCAATTCAATGAAACAGTGATTCTCGGCCAAAGCAAAGGAAACAAGGAAAATGAAGCTAACTAATCGACGACGCTAATCGACGCTAACACATATTCTATATTATTCGATTAGCCGATTACGATATGCGTAATCGACAAACAAATCCGACAAAGCAGTGACTAACAATTTCGGACAGCATGTTACAATTTCAATATCAAACAAACTTAACGATATTAACAACGAATCGAATTCGATTCACAATTAACCGTTAAACGACGAAGAATAACAACTAACAATTCGACCAAATAAAAGGTCCCAAGAGATGAAGAAAATAGAGACGGCCGACAAACATCGGAGAATTCAATCAACAAAAGACAAAAGCAAATTGAAATAAACGGTAAACATGAACATTACCTTAAAGAGAAATCAAAAATCGGCCACTTTTGGAGAAAATTCTCGGTTCTTGACTCAAATTCGGACTTTGGGAATCAAATGGATTTTAATTGAAATGTTTTCAACCGAAAACATCTCAATTAAAATCTACTCTAATCCCAATTTCTTCAAATCGAAACCGGCGGCTCAAATTGGGATTTAGGGTTCTTGAAGTCTTGATTTGGGGCTTCATGGTTTCGGGTTAGATTCGAGCAAAACCAAAGGTGGTTTGGTGATTAGGGAGACGAGGTGAAAGTATGGTATCAATTTGGGGTTGATTGGGGTGATTTTGGTTTTGGCTCGAATCTTCAATTGAAGATTCGAGGAGATGGGGACTGATTCGAAGTTAACCGTGCTCAGGGTTCGAAAGAGGGGGTCTTGGAGGTGCCATGGTGTTAATTTGGGAGTGATTGGCCTACCGGAACCGCCGTGAGGCGATTTCCGGTAGGCGGAGTATGGCGGAGATGGGCGGCGTTACAGGGGACGACGGGAAAGGGTCGTTTGGGTGAAACGAAAGCGGCAGGGGTTTTGGGGTCTTGGGTATTTTTGTTAGGTTAATTATTTTGTTAATCATGGACCGTTGGATGAAGTATCATCAACGGTCCAGATTGAAAGAAAGGATATGGGGCGGGTTGCATTGGGCCGGTTTGGGAAGATGGTTGGGTTTGGTAGAGTTGGGCTCAATTTTTGGCCCAATTCTGAAATTTTCCTTTTATTTCATTTTATTTGATTTTGTTTTCCTTATTCTACTTTCTAAATTAATTTTTAAATATAAGCAAAAAATTATAAAAATCCTAATTAACTCACAAATAACAAATTGATGCTTAATAAAAAAAAATTATCATACGTTATAAAATAACAAATTAAAACAAAAATTACACAATTAGACACTAAATGGCAAAAAATGCAAAAGATACATAATTTTTGTTATTTTTTCATTTTCGTGAAACCGAATTAATTACTCTAAATCACAAACACGAATTTATATGCAAATGCAAACATTTTGCATTTTATATTGATTTAAATAGAAATGCGCACACAAAAGATACAAATAATAAGAGAAAAATAACACAAAAAATCACGAAAATCACGCTCAAAACAAAACTATTTTTATTTTGCCTTTTTGGGAGTAATTCTCATGTAGGGCAAAAATCACGTGCTCACAACTACTACCACAGCTACTTCTCAGACCGGGGGTAGTCATCATACCCCCACAGCTCGCACGCCTGAGCAGGTAGTGCAGGGTTTGCAGACACCAGAGGCGTCACCAGCTCAGCAGGTTGCCCCAGTTTAGCCGGTTGCCCCGGTTCAGGTTGATGTGGTTCCACTTATGCCAGACAATGAGCGGCATCGTCTTGAGAGGTTCAGTAGGCTCTCACCTCCTACTTTCAGTGGTGTTCCGGGCGAGGATGCCCAGGGTTTTCTCGATTAGTATCGACGTATGATTCGGACAACAGGGATCTTAGAGTCGAGCTGGGTATCATTTACTGCCTTTCAGTTCTTAGGAGCAACCTTTACTTGGTATGAGGCATATGAGCGGCGTAGGACGATAGGTGCAACGCCTTTGTCATGGCAGGAGTTATCCACTCTCTTCTTGGAGAAGTGGGTACCGCAATCTCAGAGAGAGGATCTGCGGAGATAGTTTGAGTGTCTTCGTCAGGAAGATATGACTATGACACAGTATGGGGTGAGATTTCGGAGTTGGCTAGTTATGCTCCATAGATGGTCCCGACTGATCGGGAGAGGATTAGGCGGTTTGTGGATGAACTCATATTATCCCATCCGTATTCTGATGACTCGAGAGAGGATCCTGAGCCATACCTTTGAGGATGTAGTGGATAGTGCTCATGATATTGAGATGGCTCGTTTTTAGGAGAGAGAGAAGAGGGAGGCCAAGAGGCCTCGAGGATCACGTAGCTTCAGTGGTGCTCCATTTAGGGGCCAGGTTCAGCAGAGCAGAGGGCGTTCTTTCAGGCCTCATCAGGCAGCTCGCCCAGAGTATTGTGAGACGTCTTCAGGCTGCGGTCATCAGGATTTTTAGCAGGGCCAGTCTTCACTTTATGTCCTCCCAGCTCAAAGCTCATCATATGCCCATTCAGCTTAGAGTTCTTCTGCGTAGAGCGCATCGGCTGGTCATTCCGACGTGAGGGGTTCCCTTCATTCCCCTTCTCCAGTACCGGGTAGTTGCTATGAGCAATGTGAGTTTGGCCACATAAGGAGATGGTGTCCTCGGCTTCGTGGTGGTCGGTCTCGATAGAGGGATCAACCCTCCTCTTCTACCCCATCTACTTCAGCACCATCCCAGTAGGTAGGGGTGGGGGTCAGGCAGCTAGGGGCCATCCAAGGGGTAGATATCGACTTAGTGGTAGTTAGGCTCGATTCTACGCTCTTCCAGATATGGGGACGCCATTACATCTGATGCAGTTATTACAGGTATTATCTCAGTATGCCACATGGATGCTTCTGTTTTATTTGATCCCACATCTACATACTCTTATGTGTCTTCATATTTTGCCCATCATCTGGGTACAACCCGAGGGTGTCTTGCTTTACCTGTGCGTGTATCTACCCCTGTGGTGATACTATTATTGTGGACCACGTGTATCGGTCATGTCTTGTTACTGTTGGGGGTTTGGAGACCCAAGTTGATTTGTTGTTTTTGAGCATGGTAGACTTTGATGTTATTCCGGGCATGGACTTGTTATCTCCATGTCATGCTATTTTGGACTGTCATGCAAAGACAGTCACGTCGGCTATGCTAGGTGTTCCGAGAATTGAGTGGTGTAGTTCGACTGATTATGTACCCAGCAAGGTAATCCCTTTCTTAAAGGCCCAGTAGATGGTTTGGAGGGTTGTTTATCGATTTGGAATTTGTGAGAGATGTTGGAGCCAAGACTCCTAGTCTGGGTTCAGTTCCCATTGTGAGGTATTTACCTGATATGTTTCTAGCAGACCTATCAGGCATGCCGCCAGGTAAGGACATTGATTTCGGTATTGAACTGGTGCTGGGCATTCAGCCCATCTCTATTCCTCCCTATCATATGTCACCAACTGAGTTAAAATAATTGAAGGAGCAGATTCAGGAACTCCTGGATAACGGGTTCATTCGCCCGAGTGTGTCACCGTGGGGTGCACCGGTCTTATTTGTCAAGAAGAAAGATGGCACAATGATGTGCATTAACTATAGGCAGTTGAACAAGGTGATAGTGAAGAACAAGTAGCCTCTACCGCGCATTGATGATTTGTTTGATCAGCTCCAAAGAGCGAGGGTATTCTCAAAGATTGATCTTCGTTCAGGCTATCACCAGTTGAATATTAGAGATTCTGATATTATGAAGACAACTTTCACGACGAGATATGGTCATTATTAGTTTCTAGTTATGTCTATTGGGCTGACTAATGCCCCATTCACATTCATGCATTTGATGCACAACGTGATTTGGCCGTATCTGGATTCATTTGTTATTGTGTTTATTGATGATATCCTGGTGTACTCGCGTATCTAGGATGAGCATGCTCAATATTTGAGAGTAGTATTACAAAGATTAAGGGAGGAGAAACTTTATGCAAAGTTCTCCAAATGTGAGTTCTGGCTTGGGTCCGTGGCTTTTCAGGGACACGTGGTGTCTAGTGATGGTATTCAGGTTGACCCAAAGAAGATAGAGGCGGTGTGGAGTTAGCCTAAACCGTCTTTAGCCACAGAGATTCGGAGATTCCTAGGTTTGGCAGGATATTATTGCCGGTTTGTCCAGGGTTTTTCATCTATTGCTTTGTCTTTGACCAAGTTGACGCAAAAGGGTGCACCATTTGTATGGTCGGATGAGTGCGAGGAGAGCTTTCAGAAGCTCAAGACGGCTTTGACCATAGCTCCAGTGCTAGTTTTTTCATCATCTTCAGGTTCTTACATCGTGTATTGTGATGCTTCGATAGTTGGTATCGATTATGTGTTGATGCAGGAGGGTAAAGTTATTACATATGCTTCTCGTCAGTTGAAACCTCATGAGAAGAACTACCCCTTACATGATTTGGAGTTGGCTGCTATAGTTCATACTTTGAAGATTTTGAGGCACTACTTATATGGCGTATCTTGTGAAGTGTATACCAATCATCGCAGTCTCCAGCATTTGTTCAAACAGAAGGATCTTAATTTGAGGCAGTGGAGGTGTCTTGATTTGCTCAAGGATTATGACATTACCATTTCGTATCATCCGGGGAAGGCCAATGTAGTGGTTGATGCTTTGAGCCGAAAGGCGGTCAGTATGGGTAGCTTGGCGTACATTCCAGTTGGGGAGAGGCCCTTTGCAGTTGATGTCCAAGCTTTGGCCAATCGGATGGAGAGGCTAGATATTTTGGAGCCTAGTCGGGTGTTGGCTTGTGTGGTATCTCGGTCTTCTTTGTATGACCGCATTAGAGAGCGCCAGTATGATGATCCACATTTGCTTGTCCTTAAGGACAGAGTTCAGCACGATGATGCCAGGGATGTGACCATTGATAGTGATGGTGTGTTGAGGATGTAGGGCCGGATTTGCATGCCCAATGTGGCTGGCTTCGGTAGATGATATTGGAGGAGGACCACAGCTCGCGGTATTCCATTCATCCAGGTGCCGCAAAGATGTATCGGGATTTGAGACAGCATTACTGGTAGAGGAGAATAAAGAAGGATATCGTGAGTCATGTAGCTCGGTGTCTCAATTGTCAGCAGGTCAAGTATGAGCATCAGAGACCTAGTGGTGTACATCAGCGCATGGATATACCCGAGTGGAAGTGGGAGAGGATTACTATGGACTTTGTGAGTGGTCTCCCTCGAACAACAAGGAAGTTTGATTTGATTTGGGTGATTATGGATCAGCTGACCAAGTCCGCGCACTTCATTCCGGTATGTACTACCTATTCTTCGTAGCGGTTAGCAGAGATTTTCATCCAGGAGATTGTACGATTGCATGGGGTCCCAGTATCCATTATATCAGATAGGGGTACTCAGTTTACTTCTCAGTTCTTGAGGACTTTTCAGCATGAGTTGGGTACACAGGTAGAGCTAAGAACAACATTTCATCCTCAGATGGACGGGCAGTCCGAGCGTACCATTCAGATATTGGAGGACATGTTTCGTGCCCGTGTTATTAACTTCGGAGGTTCTTGGGCTGATTTATTGCCTCTTGTAGAGTTTTCTTACAACAACAACTATCAAAATAGCATACAGATGATGCCATATGAGGCCTTATATGAGAGGCATTGTAGATCTCCAATTGGTTGGTTTGAGCCCGTCGAGGCTAGGTTATTGGGGACAGACTTGGTCCAAGATGCCTTAGATAAGGTGAAAGTGATCCAGGAGAGACTTCGTGCAGATCAGTCGTATCAGAAGAGCTATGCGGACCGCAAAGTCTGAGATGTATCCTATATGGTGGTCGAGAAGGTCTTATTGAAGGTCTCGCCTATGAAGGGCATTATGCGATTTGGGAAGAAAGGGAAGCTGAGCCCGATGTTCATTGGCCCTTTTGAGATACTTAGGAGGATTGGGGAGATGGCCTATATGCTCGCTTTGCCACCTAGCCTATCGGGAGTTCATCCGGTATTTCATGTGTCTATGCTCCGAAAGTATGTTGGGGACCCATCTCATGTGTTAGACTTCAGTATAGTACAGTTGGATGACGATTTGACCAATAATGTGGAGCCAATGGTTATTTTGGATCGTCATGTTCGGAGATGGAGGTCAAAGGATATAGCTTCGGTAAAGGTGCAGCGGAGAGGTCGGCCCGTGGAGGAGGCTACTTGGGAGACCGAGCAGGAGATGCGGAGCAGATATCCTCACTTGTTTGACACTCCAGGTATGTTTCTTAACCCGCTCGAGGACGAGCATTTGTTTTAGTTGGGGAGGATGTGACGACCCGGCCCATCGTCACATGAGTTACCGCACCGTTTTCGCCCATATTGTGTTACCTTATGTATCAATATCAGTATTTGAGCTGATCGGGTTGAATCGAATTGGTTTTAGTTGAAAATGAGGCATTTAGCCTCTTAGAATGAAGCTTGTTTTAGAAAAGGTCAACCGGAAGTTGACTATATAGTTAGAGGGCTCCGATGCGAATTCCGGTGGTTCGGTTAGCTTTGGATGATTATGACTTAGGAGTGTGATCGAAATTGAATTTGGAGGTCCGGTGTAGAATAGGCTTGAACTGGCGAAGTTTGAATTTTAGCAAATTCCGGTTGATAGGTGAGATTTTGGTCCGAGTGTCAGAATGGAATTCTGAGAGTTATTGTAGCTTCGTTAGGTGATTTTGGATATGTGTGCAAAAATTCAGGTCATTCGACGTTATTTGTTCGGGTCTTTGATCGAATGTGAGTTTCGGAAGAATTTGATAAACTTGGGCTTTGATTTGGTGAACTTTGATGATTTTGGTGTTAACGGTAATGTTTCAAAGGTTCGAGCAAGTTTGAATAAGGTAATAGGTCATATATGTGCTTTTGGTTGAGGTCCCGGAGGCCTCGGGATGAGATTCGGTTGTTGAACGGAGAGTTTGTAGTTTATTGCATGGTTGAAGTTTGCTGGTTCTGTCATTTCTGCATCTACGGAAAAGGGACCCCATATGCGGTTCCGCAGATGCGGCTAGGTGGTCGCAAATACGGTCCTTGAAGCACCTGGGTGTTCCGCAGAAGCGGACGTGGGTTCGCATAAGCGGCAACTGCAGAAGCGGTCCCTAGTGAGTTAAGTTAAGACCGCAAAAGCGGTCAAGTGGGTGCATATGTGGTGACCAAAGGTGCGGTAATTTAACCGTAGAAGCGAAAATCGACCTGTGTTTAAGTGATTAGTGTTTCACGAATTTGAAAGAGAAGGATAATATTTTGGACTTTGACTTAGGCGATTCTTGGGCGATTTTGGAGAGAATTCGAAGAGGTTTTATCAGGTATGAACTATTGGACTCGGATTATGTTTATATAGTGTAAAATAATGGATTAAACACTGAAATTCAGGGGATTTAATGCTAAAAATGGATGTTAGGGCTTGAAACTTAAGAGAGTTTGAATTAATGATTTGAGGGGTCAAACGGACTCCGATTCTTGTGTATTTGATATGTATGAACTCGTGGAGAGATAAGGATCGTACTGATGTAAAATTTTCTGGATTCCGAGTAGTGGGCCCAGGGCTCGAATTTTGCCAACTTCGTGATTTTCGATATTTTTTGAGTCTTTTCGATTGGGTTATGTTCCCTTAGCCTATTGTGATGTATTCCTTGTGGTCTTGGTCAGATTCTACGTACGAGGAGGTTGATTTGCGAGGGAAAAGCATAGCGGGCTAGACTTGTGGCCTGCTTGAGGTGAGTAATTGATGCAATTGGTACTCTGAGGGTTTGAAACCCGAACTTTCACATTGTAATGCTATATTGAGGCGTGACAAGCATTCCAAGATGAGTGCGGGGTCGTTTACTATTGAGGATTGAGACTTGGTCTATCCCGAGTGTGATTTCTACTATATGGGTGATTGAGATGCATACCTTATCATTGTGAATTGGGCTTATTGTCGTGTTTGGGGCCTTGTACCGACTTGTAGAATCCTTAGAGGATCCTAATATGCTTTACCTTACTTGTGTGCATATCACATACTCTCGATCATATTTTCTACTATTGAAATAATACAAGAACTGTGTTTTTAATCATGAATATTAAATGAAAACAAATATAAGGGCTGAGATCTCGATAGTATATCATGCCCGATTGGCTATACATTTATTTGACTGAGATGGGTCGAGGACCCGATTATGAGGATGATTTCCTCGTTATGGATCAGGCTGCACACCGCAGCGATGATATATTCATATTGAAGCCGTGAGCCTGTTTGATGCCATGACATAGCTGATATTGCGCTTGGGCTGTAAGAGCCCCTTCGGAGTCTGTACACACCCTCAGTGAGCACTATCGATGTTAAATAAGTGGAGCGGGTTGCACGCCATAGCAGGTACTAGAGTGTAACCGTTATATGTGTTGCATTCTTTAATGCATTATTTCTTAACTGTATTACTTGTTGTATATTGTTCCCACTGTTTTGGATATGAACTGCTAGATATAGAGTACCTTGTGTATTTTTTGCGTTTTCTTACTTTCACAATGTAGTTATGTTTATTACTCACTGGGTCGGAGTACTCACTTTACTCCATGCACCTTGCATGCAGATCCAGGGTAGTCTCAGGTTGAGTAGATCCAGTTGATCGAGAGTTCTTATTTCGGGAGTATTTGAGGTAGCTGTAGGGCGTTCGCAGCCGATGATTCTCTCTTCTATCCTTATACTTTTATTTCCGCATTCTCAGTTTTTTTGACAGACTTTGTAATAGGATGTTACTCTGTATTTTAGAGGCTTATGTTCGTGACACGGGGTCCTTGTTAGGCTTCTGTGAAGCCAGTTGTTGCTCCTATTTAGCGCTTATGCGTTCTTTACTTTGGACCTGCGACCTCGCAAGTGCGGGCTAAATCTCGCACTTGCGAGCACTGCCCAGCTCCACACTTGGCCGTTTTTGCGATGGCTAGTGCTCACATGCGGCTTTGAACCTGTGATAAAAATCTTTGCAGATGCGGTCACACCAAAGGCAAAAATTCATATTTCCTCTAAGTCCAATTTTTTATCCATTTACCATCCACCGAGGCCCTCGGGACCTCAACTAATTACGCAAACACATCATAAAATATCATACATACTTATTCGAGGCCTGAAATCACATTTAACAACATTAAAAAAATGAATCGCACCTCGGTTCAAGCCTAATCATAACTAACGAATTCCAACTTCTACGATCGATGCCGAAACTTATCAAATCAATTCCGATTGAACTCAAAATCTTCACACAAGTCATAAATGACATAACGGATCTAAAAAAAATTTGGAGCCAAAATCCGAGCATGATACTCACAAAGTCAATTTTCGATCAAAATTCTCAATTTCTAAACTTCTAATTTTCCAACTTTCGCCGTTTCAAGCCAAATTCATCTACAGATTTCCAAATGAATATTCGGACACACTTCTAAGTTCAAAATAACGATATGGAGCTATTTGAACCATCAAAATTCTATTCCAGAGTCGTTTATACATAAATCATCATCCGGTCAATTATTTCAACTTAAGCTTTTAATCTTGGAACTAAGTGTCCCGATTATTCCGAAACATCTCCGAAGAGTCACATAATCACAGTTGAGCATAAAATAAGTAGTAAATGGAAAAACATGATCGCAATACTCAAAACGACCGGCCGGATCATTACAATAAAGAAAAAATTAATATATTTCATATAGATGAATAATTTTTAATCTTTTGCCAAGAAAAGGAAAAAGAAAAAGGGACGGCTCTAACTTAACAACATATTTCTTTTTTTTTCCTTCAAAAAGGTAAAATGGTTAGAGGTATCTGTAGAGTAGTTTTGCATATGGAAATTGATGTTTGGACAGGTTTAGGAAATCTTTTGAATAAATTTTTTAATTTTAATAAAAGTGTTTTCTGGAAAAAAAAATGTGATTGGACGGTTGAATATGATGATAACAACACCCGCTTATCTTTGATCAAATCCTAAAAATTGAGACTAGCATCTATCTATCTATCTATCTATTATTAAAAGGAAATAAGTTATTCATTAGATTTTGACAAGTGTCGCATGTAGAAAATGCCATGTCACAACTGTAGAATAAAATTAATTAGTTTGTTATTAATTAGTTATCTTTTAAATTTGAATTTAAAATATTTAAATATTTATATGGTAGTTATTTTAATTTTATAGGTAAATAAGCGTTTTAGATTAACACCTCAATTGCTAAAATTTCTCCTAAATTTTAGGCACAGAATAATAAAAAAATCAAATTTTCTCTCCCCCTCCGCCATACGCGAGGGATAAAGAAATCTTTTTAAGAGTGGTGTTATAACGTGATGTAACTGAATAACCACCACTATTTCTTTGAGGAAAAACTATTCTTTTTGAAGTAGTTTCATCTTTTTGTACATGGCCATTCTCTACTTTGTATTGTTTAAACTTGCAAATACATTATACTTGCAATCAACAAAGATTGGAAGGAAAAAGAATTTCTTCAAGAACATAATATCATTCGAACACCAAGAAGATCATTTCTACTATATTTGAAATGATAGCACCAAAATATACTACTCCTCAATGGTAAGTCATTATTATCGTTTGTTTATTGCTGACCTTTTGTTATTAAAAATGTGATGTCATGTGGCTAATTATGATACAATCAATAATACATGTTGTCATTTGAGTATAATTTTTCAGTTTTTGTTAATTTGTTAAACTATACGAACTTGGGTAAATTTTGTTGCAATGCAAATATCTATTGTTAGCGGCATTAGAAGATTTTCCTAATTAGGTAGATAGAACATTGGCCGCTAAAATATTATATATAAGTTACGATGAGTCAATTGGTTTAAATTAAATATTGATTTAGTGAGAAGAATATTATAATTCTACCTAGATTGCCCTATCATGTTTTCGCTATAATTCTTTTACCTTTTAATTGCCTAATGAACTTGATGTTAACAAAAAAGTTACGATGGATCAACAGAGAACATAGCTTGAATTGAGATAAAATATAATTTTAGAATCATTTTTTTTTAATTTCGTTACGGAGTTTCCTTAATTGAAAAGGTTATTTTATTTATTATGATAAGAAAAGTCATGTTGTGCATATGGCCACATAATTTAAATCTAATAGATAAAATAAAAAAATTAATTTTAGAGCTATTGAGAGAAGATATACAATATTTAAAAATAGTATCGATAAACTTAAATAATTATGAATTCCGAGAAATATTTTTAAATAAAATAAATATTTATTTCAATATTAAAATAATTATAATATATATCTACATTATATTAAAGGATAGTAGTGAATAAAAGTTCACATGAAAACATGATAATACTATACATTAGATAACATAATAGCAAAATTAAGGAAAATAATTAAAAATGGAGTGAGAATATTATTTGAACTTAGATTAGATATTTTTTAATATTATGATGAGAATGATCAAACTATGAATAGGACCACGGAATTTAATAGCACAAAATCAATATTTAATGTAGGTAATTTACATATGAAAATTAAAAATCAAATTTGTATCTTCATACTAAAAGAGAAACAAAATTTAATTGGATGTATTAGAAAAATAATTATTAGAAAACTCAAAAGATTTGAAACATAATAATCAAAAAAACTTACGCATTAATATTTAAGACAATTAAAAGTTACTGTTTAAAATAAAATATGATAATATTTTTATTATAGGCAAATATTAATATACAAAACATAATTTAAAATTTTATAGTAGGAAAGAGAATATATATAGAGAAAAATAAAGACAGTTGTGAGGGTACTTATATGTTGAATAATTTAATATAAATAAATTAAATAATTAAAAAATACTTAAAAATATTATTAATATATTTAAATAATAAAATATTATTAAGCTGGGTATGTGGTTGTTATTAAAAGGGTAAGAAGTAAGACATTAAGTCAATTGGTCAACTAATAAAAGTTTATATTATAGTATAACGATATTAAGTAATGAATAATAAAATAATTATAAGCAAAGAATATAACAAAAAATTATCTAAAAATATAGAAGAATAAAATTTATTTGAACTTGAGTTGAAACACAAAGTGGTAGTAAGAATTGCGTTAAAAAATAATATGATCGAATATGCTCAAACAACACATATCTCAATATGACATTTTTAGTATTTTTTAATGTTGATAGCAAAAAGAAATGCAAATACTAAGATCAATGGATTATGTTGTTCCATATATAGAAAAACAAAATAGATCACCGATGATGACATTTTTTGAGAAATAGTTTCATATCCTGCTTCTAAAGGTTTATATTTTAAAGTTATTATAATTCAAATAATCTAGGTAAGTTTTGACATGGTTTGTGTCCGCGCATCGCGCGGGTACTAATACTAATTTGCTTAACAAGAAATTATCCTAAGAATATTACATTAAAACTATTATTTTATTGTTTGTCAAGCTCAATCAAGTCTCCTCTTTAGGTTCAACCACTTCACAACGGCGATCCTTTCGTAAAACAGGCAAAGTAATTGCTTTAGGTCTCACATTTGTGGGGATCCTTTTTTTTTTTTACACCTAATAGGTTATATATAAGTTTTAAAAAAAGTTTTGTAAAGTAAAAGAGTTTACTTTTTTTCTTTAACGAATATAGAGACAAGGATTTGCAACTGCGATGATTTCTATGTAATACTCTGTTAATTCGGACTAGGTATAGACATGTTAAATGGGTATTAATATAATAGTTTAGACATGTGAAGTCCAATCCGGATGAGTATGTGTGAAAATAATTATTTTGGAATCAAGGCGAAAAGTGTGGTGCATAATATTCGATAAAATCGACTAAGTTTATGGAAGATATGTTTTTATCAGTATTTCGTAAACATATGTTTAGATTGCGGAAACCTTAAAACATGAAAGTTGTATCCCTTTGAAATAGATTTCCAACAATATATTGTGGAGTTCGAAATAATTACTAAGCAAAAAGTTATGTGCATTTTACTTAGACAATGAGCACCCAGGTGCGCGCCCACATGCATGGTCCCGTGCGCGACTACGCACTTGTGGCAGTGCTACTGCCCTGATGTGCATTCATGTGCGCATTTGGACCTTCAACTGCGTTGGAGTGCACTCTAGGGGTCATTTTAAAAGCCCTACTTCATCCCCCCCCCCCACACACACACACCCAAAAATACAAAAACTTTCTCTAGAAAGGAAAGCTCTCAAGAACCTAACTCCTCAAAGGTTCCTCCACCATTCAAGGTAAGTCCTAATGGTGATTCTAAGTTAATTTCATTCTCCAAAACCTTATTAACTTGGGTAAACCCTTCAAATCATTAGATATTCAATTGGAATATCAGTTTTGAGAGACAAAATCCTAGAACTTGAATTCAAGAGAATTGAACGTCAAAAAGGTAATATCCTTACCCTCTACTTAATAAGTATTAGATTAATGATTATCGACTCTAGTTCTTGAGATATGAATTGATTGGTTGATAGAAAAGCATGAAGAATTATAGGTTTGGGTTGTTGATTATTGATTACTAATTAAGGGTGTATTATTTTGTGGGTGATGAAGAATGGTATTGTTTATAGCAATTTGAGATTTTAGAATTATCTAGGAGCAAGAGAATGAGTTGTTGGGTGTAAAAATACTATTAATAAAGGATGTGAAGCTTTATGCCCACCAAGTGTTTGAGAAAATACCTAAGTAAACAAAACATGAGTATTATTGCTAATATGGAATTCCTTTGACTTGTATTGGTATAGATCGGAGTTGAAAAGATTGGCGAATATTATATTACACTCAAGAGCAAGAAGTTAAGGTATGTGAGACTAACTCTCTATGTTTGGGAATGTTAATAATTCTCTACACTGCGTTTCTTTTACGACGTTACTAATTTCCTCAGAAATATAGTTAAGTCTAGTTCCTTAAATAGTTGCAGAACTTCTATTCTCTATCTTCATAACTCGTTCATGACTTTTATTCTGAACGTTATGAGCTTAGTGCGTAATCAATATAGACTTGAATTTTATGCACATGAGTCTCCGTCTAGATTACGCAGCATGTCATAAGCAATTGAAGTTTTAGCTTTCATAATCAGTTCAAGAATACATGTCTAGTCCTATTCAATATTCCAGTATCATGTAACTCAATATGATTCAGTATTTTAGCGTCACATATTACATTATGATTCTCAATTCTTGAATTTAAATCTCAGAATGATGAACACATGTATTTGGGTCTGAGACCGTAGTTTATATGCTTTACGCATATTTGGGTCCGATATCGTAGTTTATACATTATGAGTTTTTTGGCCTGAGGCCATAGTTATGTTTATGTATACTTGGGCCTGAGGCCGTAGCTTGTGCACATATATATTGGGCCTGGTGCTGTAGTTTATTCAGATAAACAAGTGGTTCATCAATTAGAGGAGGGAATATTCATATCCTTACTTTCTCTGTTGAGTTCAGTTATGAGTTATCAGTTATGAGTTATCAATTATCATTTTAGTTCCAACAGTTAGCATTTTAGTTCTCAATTATCAACTCAGTTTCAGTTTCAACATTTATAGTTCTTTCTTTCAGTTCTTTTTCATATTAGTGCAATTTAAATGTACTGACGTCCCTTTTGCTCGGGGCCTGCATCTCACGATGTAGGCAATGATTTAAGGTTGACGATTCAGAGTGCTAGAATTCTCGTACCAGCTATTGGATGAGCCCCAGTTCTTTTGGGGAATTATCATTACTTTACAGTCTTTCATTATTTACAGATAGCTAGTGTTTTCAGTACTTCATTAGAGACTTCATAAACTAGTGTAACAGCTAGATAGAGCCACCTTCTTTTCATGTTAAGCAATATTGGCTAAAGATATATTTCAGACTAATGTTAGGTGTTTCTGCACTTTGATTTATATCATTCAGACTTTCAGTATATCAGCATGCATAGTTTATTTTTCGCATTTAGTATGTTATGATATCACATGTTGATTCAACCAACAAGTTGATTCTCAGGGTCGCATGTAGTCAGGAGTGTTACGTCCAGGCCTAGGTTCGGGGTATGACCTTCTGCCAAGAAAATTACATTTGAATGAATAATGAACCCGAATTTTATAAGAAACGTGTGATATATAAGAAGAAATAATTTGAGGAGAATATTGATAATAAAATATCAAAAATTCTCGAAGAATCCTTTATAGTTAATTATTTTTTATACATATATCCTCTAGTCCATAATAAGTGACTTTTTGACATTTGGCACACCTCTTAAGAAAATACTGGCTCCTAGAGAAAAAACGTATTTTGACTAAATTATCCTTAATTAAAATTTATATATTGTTAACTTGACACAGTGAAGTATGTAAATAAGGACAAATTTTAAAAATATAAAATTAATGCATTCTCGATAATATAAAATAATACTTATTTTGGACCAAAATAAAAACCAAAACAATCACTTATTATGGACCGAAAAGAGTAGTAAACAAGTTATTTTTCACCTTAAGATAGTTCTGAATAATTAGAAGCATATGAAAATATTTTTAGTTTTCTATTTAGCGGTAAAATCTAGATCACTAGGTGATAGAAATTTGAAAAAAAAAATATTATCTTGATCTTGAATGTTCCTTAAAACTTAATAATCAACCGGATATTATTAGTTTAGATTTATTTTCTAAATTAAAAGTGTTAAAAAAAAGTACAATTAGAAGATAACAGTTTAATTGATATACTCATCAAATAGAAAGATTTGAATCTTTTTCGAATGCCAATATTACTTATAGAATAATGTTAATAACTTCCGTGGAAATAAGTGTTTCAAAATTAAAATTGATAAAACTTTACTGAAGATCAACAATGTCTCAAGAGAGATGAAATAAATTAGTTATATTGTCAACCGAGAAAGACTTATTTGGAGAAATTGATTATAAAAGAATATTAATAACTTTTTATTTAAAAAAAGCTAGAAAAATAAATTTCAAACAATTTTCTTTTTAAATAAAAAAAGTTACGGCCCCTCATAAAATTTGGCTTTAGGCCATGAGATTCATCGGATCGCCCCTGCCACTACATTTAGATTTTTATTTTACTACCAAAATTCTTGAATTTTTGTTTTTCTTTAATGTAGTAATTTGTTAGTCTTCTTCCTTCCTTCTTTCTTTCTTTCTTCTTCTTCTTTGTACGTAACTATAGACTTTGTGCTCTTCAAACAACACCTTCTAATTAAGAAAAATAGAGATGTTACTAGATTTAAAAAGAAATATTATAACATTTATTTTCGCCTTTGTTGAATCGCATTCAGTATTCTAAGAATGTACGAGCACTAGCTCCAGTATACTATTTTTACTTGATGAAAGAATTTTAATTTATTGAAACTATCAATAAGTCTGAAACAATTAAAACCACTCACAAGTACGTGCATTTTACATATTGCTATGCAATAATTGTTAGAAAAATTGATAAACTATGTTCTCTTGACTGTTGTCGTAATGATATGATGAAAGCATGAGAAAAGCGAGTTTCATATTAAGTAATTAATTATGGAATTAAAACTATGTTCTCTTGACTGTTGTCGTAAATAACTTTAACGAGAATAAAAAAATTAAGAAAATTAGAGAAAAAAAAGTCCTACCATACATTATAATTATTAAAGAACCAATAAAATATCCTAAATTATAATTATTAAAGAACCAATAAAATATCCTAACGTACATTATTAAAGAAAATGTATAATTCAAAGCCCATCCACCAGCTTGTGGTTAGCAACAACTCCATATTATAAATCATCAATCCATGAGCATCACCAAAACGACATCTTGGTCGTTTGATCAACCACTTCATGGACCAAATGATCAAATTAATTCTCCTTAATTAATTAATTGAGTCAAATTTTGTGAAGCTTCTCAGCTTTAACCAATGGATTAGCCATGGCAATGGCCACCCTTCCCATTGACTTATAGTCAAAGGTACAACCATGTTGTTCAGGGTACCTATGTGAACCACAAAATGTGACCCCACACCTACATTTGAAACCCGTTAAACCAATCCGCTTCCGACATGTGGCACAACGATTCGATTGCACTTGAGGGGTCTCATTTGCAGTATTCAATTGCACCCGAGGAGCTTCGGCTCCAGTATCCAACTGCAGCTGAGGGCCCTCAGCTGCAATATTCAATTGCACCTTAAGGGACCCACATGAAGTATCCAACTGTACCTGAGGGACCCCAGTTTCGACTACATGACGTGGTTGTGAGAGTTCAAGAATTGGCAATGGCTCCACGCGTGGCGTGTACGAAGATATTGATTCAGATTGTTGTTGTTGTTGTGGTTGGGGGCGAGTCTTTTCCATTGCAAGTTGGGCTGCTCGCGATTGTTGTTCTTTCATGCAATGATCCTTATAGCATTTGGAACAGAGGTTTAGAGTCGTTGGGCTGCCAAAGAATCCACAATTGTTGGCACAAAGCCTATGCCCTCCTGCTTCTTGCATTCTCTGTTCCTCTGCCATCCTGTTTTTTTCGAGCTATTCTCCAAAAGAAATAGATGAACGACAATGAATTATGAGCGATCGACTTGTTCAAATCAATCGCTCAATGCCAAAACAAGATCTCTACGTACCTTATACCTACAAACAAAACAACAATATATTTGACGAAATGTGCTTATAAATAAATCAAGAAAATGAACATGACCAAATCAAAGATATAAACCAAACGTTAAAGACGTCAAAATTGAAAATGTGCGTACGTGAACAAGCGAAGAAATCGGAACAGAAAGGAGATTGATGGTAGAAAGTAATAGAGGTTTAAATATTGGAAATTTAGAGGGCTTTTAGGTGTGGAGTGGTTGGTGGGGTTGGAAATTAAAAGATGAAAACAAAAGAAAGGTATGTGAAATATAAAAGGAAACTTTGGCTTACTTGGAATTGTCGTTTTAGAAAGATTCTTGTAGATGCCAAAATTGTAGCGAGAGAGACCATAAATGTTTACTCGCGTCAAATAATCTAACTTTATTAGCTAAAAATCAAAATAAGATACATTATTTAATTTTAAAAGAGAGTCTTGAAGCAGCAATACAATTGTCTCTGCGTGATTTAAGGTCACGAATTTGACAAGTGGAATCAACCATTGATATTTTCATTAGGGTAGGCTGTCTACACTACACCTTATTAGTGTGCAGCCCTTAACCGGACCTTACGTGAACACAGAATACTTCGTTCACTGGTAGAGGTGGAACCAGGATTTGAAAGTTATAGGTTGCGGGTTCTAATCCTTTTAAGTTACTGAGTTCCAAATTATTAATAAGTACATATTCAATGAATTTCACAAAACAAATACAAAATATGGACCAAAGCTATTGAATTCAGGCGAATCCGTCGTAGCTGATGGACTAGCTCCACCTCTGTCACTGGGCTACACATTGATTTAGCGTAAATACACCGTGTGCAAATAATTTTTATTATTGTAAATGGTTGTAAATAGAATTGCTTTGCGACAAACATTTGTGTGGGAATCATAAAGTCGTTGATGCAACGTTAAGGAGACAACTTTTTTTTGTTTTTGCTTTTGCATTGCTTTAAGTCTACGTTTGTGTTTTCTTGATGTGATTTGCTTAATTTTTTTATGGTGGTTCGTGAACTATTATTATTACTTTGTCTATTGGAATTATTCATAATGCAAAGTTAATTTGAAATTTCATTTACAACCAATAGCCATGAGTTTTATTTATTTATTTTTCAAATGTTTTATCTATTTCCAAGTGGCCTCTTGTATGAAGCCTTAAAGCCAAGTGTTGAATGGCCTTGAAAAATGGCTATGCAAATCTATCATATGTCTTCATGCATGATAGACAAGATACACTTGTCAATATTGCACCCAAGTGGACTAATATAATGGGACAAGTATTAAAAGACTCTCGATACTTTTCATACATGCAACCTCCTTAATTGCCTATAGATAGGTTATGGATTAGGCATCATAATCACTCAATCTTAACCAAGAATCAATCTTGCTAATCATTACTTTTCTTCATACAACATTGTTTAATTTTTGTAACAATTACATAAAATACCTTCATCTTCTCTTCTTTCTGGACAACTGTTTTGTGCAAATTTTAAACTTCCAGCCACGAGTGCACGTGTTTGAAGATGTTGTAGAACCTTGGGGAGCGACCGGCCTTAACGATTTGCACCTAGTCGGGCTGAAATCGTTTTAAAGAAAGTGGCTTGCCACGACACAGATTTTTGATAATTATTTTCTTTCCTTCTTGTTCTTAGTCAATATTCTACACATTTTTCTTACAATTTGAAAGCGATTTCATATATGTAATATTGACTAATGTCCACCATTTTGAATAAAATATTTTCTGATCTCTCGAAAGCCTATAAATAGAAATAATTATAAGTGTTGGGCCCAGAAACTTTTAATTTTCATTGAACAATTAGAAGTTGATTATGTTTTGTTTAACAATCCTTCTGCTGATATTATTGCTGAGAGTTCTAATGCTACTAATATTATTATTGCTCATGTTGATGCTAAGAATAAATTTAAAAAGAAAAATAAAATGATGAGAGGGCATATGCTTAACCATATGACTAACTTTCTATATAATTTGTTTATAAATTATAAATCTGCTAAAGTCATATGGGACAGTTTGGAGAAGGAATATGGTGTTGATGACGTGGGAAAAAAGAAGTGTGTTGTTGAAAAGCTGATCAAGTTTCATATGGTTGATGATAAGACAATCATAGAACATGTTTACGGGTATGAGAACTTAACTGCTGATGTTTTGAACGAGGGCATAGAGATGTGTGAGATTCTTCAGGCTAATATTTTGCTTGAAAAATTTTCACCTTCCTCGAGTGATTAGATGAATCAACTAAAACACAAGAAGAAAAATTTAACTCTTCAAGAACTAATCAATCAAAAGAGGACTGAGGAAGCAAACTGTCTCAAAGATAAGGAGTCTGAATGGCTTAAGGATAAGATGAAATCTCTCTCTCTCTCTTAATTCTTCTAAAGCTAATCTTAGTGGAATTTTCTAGTACTTTTGTGAAAGACGTATAAAAAGAAAAACAGAAGAAAGGCCAGAAGAAAGGACATGTGAATAAGCTGAATTACTTCAATATGCCGAAGGGCCATATTCAAAAATCGAAAGGACCTTGCTATGCTGCAGTAGAATTGGTAAAGCTTTTCAGTGCAACCAGAGACAAGGATAAAGTTCAAAGAATGGAGTAAAAGCTCTAGTCCAAACCAACCTTACCGAGGGTGGTGATGTCATTGCTGCTGTGGTTGTTGAGGTAAACATGGTGGCTAACAAGACTGATCGGATATTGGACACAGGCGCTTTAAGGCATCTTTGCACCAACAAAGACCTGTTTCACGACTTTGAGGAATCTGCTGATGGCGAGCGTGTCTACATGGGTAACTCCACTACAACTGGAGTTATGGGTAAGAAAAACTCCTTTTAAATTAACTTCTGGAAAATTTTTAGCTTTGAACAATGTTCTGTATGTACCCTCCCTTCGTAGAAACTTAGTTTCTAGTGCGCTTCTCAACAAGGTTGGTCTTAAGCTTATTTTTGAATCTGATAAAGTTGTTATTTCTCGTGGAGAAGACTTTGTTAGGAAGGGTTAGCTTAGGGGGGGATTTATTTATATTGAACATCACTCAAGCTATTGTTGATGATCCTAGTACTTTCAATTCTGCTTATATTGTTGAGTCTATTGATTTGTGGCATGGTAGACTAGGTCATGTTAATATTGCTTCTATTAAACAAGTGAAACAAACAAACAGTTTCAGAATCTCAAATAACCCCAAAAATTAGGGTTTTCAATACTAATCAATAAATCAAACGAATACAAACAGATAGACTCTGAAACTCAAACAAATCCCAAGAATTAGGGTTTTCAACAACAATTAAACCTAGAGATGATAAGTCAGCTGAATCGAACAAAACGTTAACAAACAGACTCAGAAACCCTAATTTGAAATCAAAGGATTTTTGAAAGAAAATATGGGGAAAACACTTGAAATATCAAATATAGCATAGATCTAGCACATATCTAAACAGATAAACGAAAAAAAAACCTCGAATAGGCTAGGGTTTTTGAGAGCCCTAGAAACGAGAAAGGCTTGGAAAAAACAAGATTAGATCTGGAGTCGATAAGGTCAGAATCGGGCTCAAGAGGCTAAGACACGTCGTAGCAAGGCCGGAGATGGCTGGAAACCTCGAATCGACGAAGGTCAGAGTGAAGGCCCTTGAAGTATGGACTCGAACCTTTAGGTATCAAGCACGTAAGAGCAGTAAGGGGTGAGTATAGGTCGTCCATGGATTGGGCGGCCATGAATTCCGATGAGTTAGGGGTTGAAAGCGGCAGAAAGCAATTAAGGTTTCGAGAGAGTTCGAGAGCGTTTGAGAGAAAAGGGAGTTAGAGGCGGCATCTCTGAAAGAATGGGGTAGGGTTTAAGGGTCGTTTGAAATTAAAAAGGAAAGAAAAGATCTTGGTCGTTGATCGAAATGATCAACGGCTCAGATTTTAAAAGACCGGGCGAATTTGGTAATCGGATCAGGGGTCGGGTCCAAAATGGAATTGGGTCGCTTGATTTTGGGGTTAGGGTTGGGTCGAATTGGGGTGCAATTTGGTCTAAAATTGAAATGAAATAGGGCCAGATTTAATTTTAAATAGTCACTTTTCTCCATTTTATTTTATAATAATAGTAAAAGGTTTTTTCTTAAATAAATCGAAGGTACTAAATTGATAAATGATATACAAGTATTTAACTAAAAATACTAGAAGTAATTTTATAATTATAAAATTATGTAAATCATAAAATAGACTATTATTGCAATTACATGCAATTTAGTCTTAAAATTGCCAAATAAATCTTTAAAAATATGAAACAATTACCTTAATTATATCTTGGTATAAATGTGAGAATAAAATGAGTTATTCACCAAAAATGATAATTTTGGGAATAATTATTGAATTTTTGTGGTATTAAAATATGCAATAAATTTGTTTAAAATTTATTAAAGATACCAAAACTCTTGGGTTTGCTTATATATGCATGTATATGCTACTTTGGAAATATTTTGTGTATAAACTTACCTAGGAAACAATTAGGTATCAACAAAAATCTATTATTAAAAAGGTTTGAGGACCCAAATTAAAGCTTTACTAGTCTCCTACTAGATGACCACCCCCTGTTATTCTCAATCAAATTTTATACAATCTCAATTAAGTTAAGACAAAAATCAATGAAAGTATTATTTAGTTACCAAATGTGAATAGAGATGTTGAATAACACGTTCATGGGCAGCGATCTACAAATAATTGTTGATCATGAATGAGGGCGACTTAACGGAACTGGTGGTTTAAAACTAAAATATATTAAAAGACCCTGAAATTTCTTTCATAATAGCCATATAATATTGAGACAAAAAAAAGTGGTGAGAGAACAACGTATAATATGTGGGTTAGGCGTAAGTCATGTGGTATTAAACTCCCTATAAAAAAAATAGCATTAAATGAAAATGGTAAAAGGATTGAGCCTATTATCGATCGTGTTTTGAAGTTTACGATAATTGTCTCTGAAATTTCTTAGTTAAAAAAAACGATGAGGATCTATCAAAATATGACAAAAAGGAATAGCTAATATAGAAAGTTTGATTTTAAATTAGAAAGTAAAATAGTAAAAAATATAATAAAAAAAAAAGAAGAAAGAAAAATAGAATTGATGAGAAGATAAATATATTATTTAATTTTGTGAGAGAAAAGTTTTATTCTATTAACTTATTCAATCCTACATCTATCGAATTTAAATAAATATTACAATTTAAATATTTTATCGATGAAATTGTATAAATATGAATTACATATATTAGATAATGAGTAGTACAACGTACTGTGTCCAAAATTGAAAGTGATATATAGTAGCGTGTTTTATTGTTTCTGGCATTAACTTGGCTGCCGCACGCCTTTAGGCTTTATTTTCTTTATTTTACAATGAAGGCCGCAGAGAAAAGAGCAATGTTAAAGAGAAAGGCTTGTGTTTTGAAGAAGACGATGGAGCTTTCAATTCTTTGCGACGTCAAGGCCTGCGCCATTATTGTCGATACCGACGGAACCGTAGAAACTTGGCCCAAAAATCCCGCTGATCTCAACCCAATTCTTGATCAGTACAGACAATATTCTTTTAAAAAGCAAAAGAATGTTGTTGTTGATGTTGAAAATCAAAAAGGAAAAGAGGATGTTTTATTGGCGTTGGACTCAAAAATTGAGGCTGTAAAAAGGAGAATTGAGTTCTTGAATGGGAAATCAATAATTACTGCTATGAATTGTGATGGTGATGGAGAATTTGCTGAAATATTGAGCGATATTATTGGAGATGGTAGCAATGCTCAACAATTTGGTCCAACTGAATGCGCTTATTGGGATGGAGAGATTGGGTTTTCTACAGCTAATTATGTTCAACAACTTGAACAGCCTTGCTCCAATGGGCATCCTACATTTTGCTAATTCTTATGATTTTTTATTTTATTTTTTTGGTGAAAAACTTGGGTCAATATAATGTATTGACAATTAACTTTGATGTAACTTTGACATACTAGATTTGCTAGTTCTTGTGAAATTTTTTGGTCAACAGTGTATTGACAATTAGCTACAACGTTCAATAAGATTTACTATGATTTTGCTCTTTAAAAAAATAACACGTCAATGTGTATTAATTAGTTAAAACTATTTAAACACAACTTCATAAAAATGGAATCAAGAGTTAATGAGCCTCTCGCTATTCTTCTCCGTCTTATTACCAAAATTTTAGAGAGAAATTTAAAAATAGCCAGGTTTATAACCGGTCATTAAAAAATAACTCAGTTTCAAAAGTAATCAAAATTTAATCGCTTTTTATGTAAAGATATATTATACGGGATACGGGAGTTCCAGGATAACTATGCAGGAACTCCCGTATAATATACGGGAGTTCAAATATAATTATGCTAGAACTCCCGCATAATATACTGGAGTTTCAGCAAGTATAAATGTCCAGTATAATATACTAGAGTTTTGAACATCGATGCTCCAGTCTCCCGTATATTATACAAGAGTCAGCAAAGTATACCTGTCAAGCATAATATGCTTGAGCTCGTACACAAATGCACCAAACTCCCGTATATTATACAGGGCCGGTCGCTTTGACAGCAAAATAGCGGCTATTTTTTATTGACTTGGTAAACACTAGCTATTTTTAATTGGCCAGTGCGAAAACTGGTTATACCGTGCTATTTTGACAAATTTTTTCTACGAACCCGTTACATGCATCTAACCAACACATCAAACAACTTATTGGCTTTACCAATATATCCATAATCACATTTCCTTGTAAAGTTCAGAGTACAAAGTACAAGCCAACATTCTAATTCAGACAAAAAAAAAATGAAGTGATACATTGAAGAATAACTAAACAGAGAACAAATTAGATTACAAGACTAATACACTTCTTCTAACCTAGATTAGACTTAGCTTCAAAAGATTTACAAATCTATCATAGGAAGACGGGACTAATCGTCATTGTAAGCGCAGCCTTCGGGGACTATAGCTGGGAAATTTTTGGTATAATGGTTACATAAGTATCATGCCAAGAGTGGTGCTTCAATGTTCTCTGCGTTTTCGTCGAAGGTCTTCTTCAATGGAGCCTCTACTTTTAGCATACAAGCATAATACAGTGAAACCACCTAACGGAAATTTGTGTAAGTTAAAGCTTTCGCAAGAACAGGTATAACATATGAAAAAGTCACGGAAGGAAGGAAAAAAACATCTTACCATGCATAAAGAAGCACAAAGTATACTGAATCCTTTGCAGTTAAAAGGTGCATCGCGTGACAAAAACCACGCTGAAAGAACGTTATGGCATTGATTAAACACAGTCAATTAAGATGTCTCTAAATTTTTGCATTAAGCGCACAGAAGATGAATTACATGTCAATGGACTCATCACAATTGGAGATAACAAACTCGCGACTGATTGAACGCCAGCAACAAATCCCTGTGCTTTGCCCTGTAATAGGAATGAGAAGTTAACAGGTGATTAGAAAAGAAGTATTAGGCGAAAATGGGATTGTTTCATTATAACTTCGTAAGACTTAAGCTTACTAGCTAGCTATAACTAAAGTAATTAGGTTGAAATTTCCCATATATCCTTAAGATAGAGATTTTGTTAAGGCAGATCTTGGACAAAAAACACTGATTTGAGTTGGTCAATGATTTGATGGGACGTGTACGAGCATCTCTTTGCCTCTTGGCTTCAAAGCTGAAGCAGGGCATTGACTTTGTTAAAGCAAATCTCATTATTTCACTAACCTGATCTGCTGAAAGTGCCGCTTTGGATATAACAGCATAAGTCTGTGGAGAAAGTAAAAAAGGATAAGGGACTATTACGAAGAAAATCAGCAAGTATTAAGCTCTTCAACGTAATGTGAAATCATGGACAAAAGTTTGGAGAAATTACTCACAGAGGGTTTAACAAGGATGTATATGACCCCAAAAGAAGCACTTAAATATGGCACCTGTGTTGGCAAAGGCAGCATACAAAACTTTATGCTTCGGATCAACAAAACAAAAAAAGAGCTATAGAAACAGTTAAAATTTTGGCGAAGGGGAAGAGGGGACAAAAATGAGAATGAAGCTTTTGTTATATGCCATTAGCTTCTCATGCAGAACAGTTTGGTCTACTAGTGTAGTTGAAAAATGCCACTTCATTTTAATCTCACATAAAAGGAGATCATATAATTTATTCATTACCAAAGTCAAAATATCGGCATCCTTTCATGTCATTTTCTTTTTCTCTTATCAAAAACAATTTGCTAAGTTGTAGAAACTCTACTAAAGAAAAGAGGATTTTTGTTGCGTAGATAAGACACTCAGGTCATTATTTTCTCATTTTTAAGAGTCGGTATTCTGTTTTCAAACACATCTGCCTTAAATAATTAGTAACATACCCAAGGTGCCCATGCTAATCCATAAAGCATTGCCTGCAAAACAAAGCGCAATAATAGGTTATTTTCCCTTTAGAATATGTGCCTGCTTTTGTCTTAAAATTAATCAAAGGAACTTACATAGGCTATTGATGAAAGCAAGGCCATGCAAAGTATCACTTTCTCCCCAAAAAGAGGATTTATAAGAGGAAGCACCACAATCTGGAAATATGAAATTACAAAGGTAAGCACAAAATAGAAATTTCACATAATGAAACTAGAGTTTGTACAGGATACACGGTGAACTAGCCAAAAATGCAGCAGATAAAAATACAGATTTCAGTGGGTCTGATCGACAAGAAAGACCTATTTAGTAGATATCTATGAGCTATTTAACAAGGACATGGAATATTGCGTCGAACGTGAAACCAATATTCTGACATGGCATTTCCTTTGAAAGGTAGGACAAAGACAGTAGGACATTGTAATGCTTACTTTCATTATATCTTTGTGAGAATAAGATATGTGATCTCACCAATATTTTAGAGTATATATCTATTTATGTACATATGAACAAAGAAATGTCTGCATATGATAAACACAAAAACATGGCTAGATACATTTAATACAGAAAAGAGGTAAATGTATGGTATAGTCTGTTAAAGACGCACATAGCCGGAACGGTTTCAATATCTTTATCAAAAGGACATCTCAAGGCTCAATATTCTGATTACCTGCGAGACTATAGAACCTACTCCCACCATCATCAAAATTTCTGAGAACTGATTCTTATTGAAACCGAAAGCTGATTTCAGATAGTACTGCACAAATAAAAATAACGTACGTGAATTTTCAATCATTACATATAAAGTTGGGATTTACGTTGTGATTCCTTGAAAATGCAACAAAAACTCATCAGTACTCGTATTTTGATGATCCAGAAGGATGGTACCAATATGGACTAGGAAAATCTTTTGATTGAAAGAAGAAGGTGACATACCAGTAAAACGCTGCTGATGCCGGACATTCCCAACTCATAGAAGAAAGAAACGAGAGAAATGCACTTCAGCGTTGGACTGAGAGCAATAAATGTCATTTAGAAAACACAAGGAGTGTGATACAAGATAACATTAATGAGCTAGTATTGGGAATCATTTGTGCGCCAAATCGACATGTGGTAGCAAACCCTGAAACGTAATGGAAGACACGTGCAAAATTACCTGCTAGTGACAATATTTGCAGCATATCTCATCGAATTATATCGTTCCTGAACAACCTTCAATGCCTTGCTCTTTACTGTCGAACTTTGGTTCACCTCTGTATTTGGACTTACAGTCTCTTCTAGAAACAGTATCATATAAATAGGAACAAAGATCAAGAGACCTATTGAAACCTGAACGGAAAAGTTCATTAGGAGAGCGGCGAAACATAGCAATAGTAGAAACTATGGCTCGCAAAATTGGTCAAGCTATGGAACCAACATGCCTGGAAAATATAGCCGACTGGAAGAAAACGCGCTAGGACATTCCCCACAACATGAGATGCAGAAAAAAGGCCTGTAATCCAACTAAAAACTGCTGCTCTACTACTCTCATCAACAACATCTGCCTGAAAAAAGCAACAGAAAACCTGCAGTTAGATTCTTGATAAATTAGGACAGGTTTAATGCCTGTCGGCGAAGTTACCATATGAAAGTCCTACCGCATAAGCAACAGAGATGCAGAAAATGCTTCCTTGACTTATGATATATGAAATTGTCCGCAAGACATAATAAGCATAGACAAATCCCTTTGACTTATTGATGGTGAGTAAACCTGGAATGTTAAAAGGAACAGAGAGACAGAAAGAATGAGCATTAATAACGGATAATAGCCATAGCAGAAAACTGTCAGTCGTACATAGAACAGTGACCCCAAATCTATATAGATACTACTATATTGTCTAAAGATGATATTTTGATATTACTGCATAACATAAAAAATGCAAACATACCAAAAGGAATAATTGTTGTAGATATGGTGAGAAGAAGAAGCGGTTTACGCCCATACTCATCTGAAAGCTGACCTAGGATAGGAAGGACCAGCATCTTGAATATTCCAACAACCTGCATTTGCACAAAGTTCCTTAAAGCCGAAGAATAGTGAAAATCCATTGGGTAGGTGCTGCACTTTCTATAAAATATATTTATACTACCGGTTACAGAAAACCTTCTACCAGAACAAACCAAATTGAAGTGTACTGCTCAGTCTTTCCATCCCTAAGGAGTGGCAATGCCCAAAAGAAAAGTCAGTTTGCTTACAGATTGGACCATCTCCTTATGCATATCATTATATTATATGGTGTAACAACATTTATCATTAAACAGCTTTAAAACAATGGAATCTGCAGAGGACGAATTTACATTTTATCAGTCCAAGCTTTCTTCTCCAGCGATCACTCTAAGTGGTTTTGTGCTAATACAGAAATTCAACTTTACTTTTGAAGGGAACTAATTCTGCCCACCTTGTTAATCATAGCCATAATACTAGCATGTTCAACAAATTGTGTTTCGAAATTCCGACTCCTAAGATCTATATCATTAGAATGACTGTAAATGTAGGCTAAAAGCCAGAAGCCAAATTGAACTTCCAGCGTCTATAAACTATACAAATGAATATTTAATATAAAGATCAAAGTACTCCAAATGCTTCTGAGGATATCTACAGAAGATTTAACTCCATGGTTACTGCTGAAATTTCATTGTTACGAAGATGTTTCAGCGCATCTAAGAAGTTGGAAATAAGTACCTAGAGTGGAACGTTTTTGCCAAAATCCACAGCTGAAAAAGAAACAGGTTACATCACAGTTCCTTAAATGCAAGCAGTTCATGTCAAATGTCGACTTATACAATTTAGCTCACTCCCCTTTCTATTTGTTGAAATGGAAGTCTATCTTGATAATCTAAGAGTCATACATCCCTCAAAATTCACAATAGTATACCTCTATTGAAGCACTGACACAAAAAATAAATTGTAGCTGAATAGTTCAATCTGAAGATGATCATTACCACCACCACAACCACACACATTACTGCTCCTTAGTAATAATAACATTTAAATGAATAACTATTTTCAAAATATCCACAAATGAAACAAGTCGAGTACATGACAATTAACAAGACCATAATTCAGTCCAGCCCAGTCCAGAGTTCAGCTTCTTTTTTCTAACCAGTATCCTATTTCCAAACATCTCTTGTGGTAGTCATTTCTGGTAGTTACTGTTTTGATATCATTGCATGCCTGCTTATTTATGGTATTTATGTTTTTATGTTTAGATAATTTTTATGCGTTGTATGTTGGAGTAACTAATGCGGTTTTTGTTTTTGTTTTTGTTTGCTTTTCCTTTCCCTGCGCCGAGGGTCGATTGGAAACAGCCTCTCTGCCCTCTCGGGTAGAGGTAAGGCCTGTCTACATATTACCCTCCCCAGACCCCACCTTGTGGGAATATACTGGGTTGTTGTTGTTGTTGTATCCTATTTCCAAACACAAATCATAGAATCAAGTGTAGAAGATGTAATTAAGTAATAGAAGTGTACTATCTCTAACAGCTTAAGATTTTAGATGAGGTGGCAATACACGGCAACATGGTATGAGAGTGGCAGGGTCCTATGTTCAAATCTCTAACAGCTTAAGCTTTTATACGAGGTAAGTCACACAACTCAATATCAAGCGCTGAAAAAAAAAATCAAGCACTCACACAACAAAGAAACATTCTTTATGTCAAGATTTCTTTAAAAAGGCAGTTCAATACACTAAGTTACCCCATGCGCGAGGTCTGGGAAAGCCGGACGTACATAGCCTTAGCATATATTTCTGCAAGATGCTGTTTTTGCAGAGAATCTGTGGTCAAACCTTACCGGTTAAGCCAAGACTCTCTATCTCAAAAATCCTTATAGAAAACAAACAGAAAAAACACAAAAGAAGATACTGCGCACACAATAAAAGACCAGAAGAAGAATAAATGGAAAATTCCATACTGTTTGTTGAACACCGTTAATGTAAATGGCTTCAGAACAAGTGGAATTGCCTGGACAAAGAGCACTAGTTGTAACATCAACAAGCACTGAAACTGTCATCTCTTCAGCAATCCAGTGTACACATAGTGGCAACAACAAATGCAACAAAGGCTTCAATTTCTTCATACTTTCCAATCCCATCTTTTTATTTTCTTTAATTTCAGCTCCCAATCTCAAAACTTCAAGAAATTACACATTAAATTTAAGGGTAACTAATTTCTGTTATATAAAGACAAGATAACTATGATTTTTAATTAGCTTATCAAAAAGGGTGTCAGGGTATGACACAAGTCATGCTGTTATAGATGGGGTGAAAAATTCAAGAATGACCTGATCTGGCTTTAAGTGGTTGTACATGATGCTTTAGGAGTAGTACATTTGATTAAAACTCTTACCATTAAGGGTGCACGGAGTTTACACGTGTGGACATTGGTTAAACGTGTGTGCAGCTAAGGTATTGTGTCCAAGCTGGACCATTTTTGAACTAAATAATTGAATTTTATGAGCATTGGATCGAGAGAGCGAGAAAGTGACAAAAGTATAAAGTGATAGTAACGTGTTTAATTGTTTCAGGCATTCGTTTGGCTGCCGCACCCCTTTACTTTCTTTATTTATTTTTTGCAAAATGTATATTATTAATTAATAATATAAGCAAATTAGTCGGTTGGAGAAAAGGATTTAGAGTGATTCCTCACTTATTCTGTTAGGGGTTCAGTGAAACACTCGAGTATAGATTTCGTACGCTCGTGTAAATGATTCTAAATCTAAAATGATCCCGTCATAGAATAGTGTTTTAATGAAATTTTAAGTAAAGATTAATGATAATGCCTAAATATTTATTTTGTCTTTTAAAAGTTAGAAAAGTGAATTTATGGAAGTAAAAATTACTTATAAGGTAACTATATATAAATTTTTACCATAAGCATTAAGTCATTAATATTAACTCGATAAAAATGGAGACTAAACTATTACTACTGTCACAAATCTGTTGGACATCTGTGTTCAAAATCAGAAAAATCAGAAAAGTAAACAAACGTTAGTTCAATAAACAAAACGTGAAATAATAATTCCGAGCCCACAAGTTGCTTGTGTGTCCTTAAGGAATTTAATCCCCTCACTGTTGCCCAAGGTTTTGGATTAATTCCTCCCGGGATAGAACGGAATAACTATTCTGCAACACTGGCAATCGAAACTGCAGAATTTCAGCGAACTCAACAGACGGAGCAAATCACACTTGACACTTATGTTTATTTGAAAATAATGCAACATTATAGAAAAGAGCGGAGAAATTTTCAGATTTTTCCATTTGATTTTCATGTCTCAAATATGAGGCCAAGCCTCTATATTTATAGACAAAGGAAGGGTGATATGGAAAGGTGCAATCTAAAAGGTGCCTCTTATGGAGAGGTGCGATCCAAAAGGTGCCTCTTCCATTTCCCATTCACACCCTTTTAAAAAAAATACAACAATCCCCCACATGAATGGGGAATGGACATATGTGAAAAAAACATGCATGAAAATACTGTGTGATTCGCAAGTAGGATTAATCGCATCTGGATAAGTAGGTTTCCCTTTGAACTTTCCGTAGTGAACTTATGTCGGATATACTCGGTCAATCGGTAGAATTGATATCTTTGAACCGTCGAGCTTTGGTGTATACCTAGACAACCATAAGTCACACAATCAACCCTTAACCGTCTTTGGTTCTCATTGTTGTGTTCGTTTCAGCCATGAACACCACTTGGTTCATAAGTGCATAGAGAATTGGCCTTACAGAATTCTCCTTGAAGCGGCTTACACTTCACACTTACATAGGTGATTCCTAAATATGTTATTCCGTAGATATACTATTTGATATATCCTGTAGCAAACTTAGAAACCATTAAAAAATGTCTTAACATTTTATCCTTGTTACCGAACATTGTCTTCATCACGAGAATGGACTAAAATATTATATTTTACAATGTTGAACAAGTCATGTATAACTTTGTTTGCTCCTTGAACCTAGATCTCGGACCTCCAAAATTCTAGGTAGAGTTACCGCCATGATGACTTGTCCTCGGCCATAGTCCCATTCCCTTAGATGATTTCTCAACTCCCTCTCTAGTTAAGCCTTTTGTAAGCGGATCCGCCAAATTATCCTTTGATTTTACATAATCAATTGTGATAATTCCACTAGAAAGTAGTTGTCTAACGGTTCTATGTCTGCGTCTTATATGACAAGACATAACGCTCCAAGCCCTTCCTATTGTTTCTACATATAGGTGCCAAAAATTGGGCAAAAATAGAATATCTTACAAGAAATTCCGGAGCCATTTAGCTTCATCACCAGTCTTGTCTAAGGCTACAAACTCAGCCTCCACTATAGAGCGATCAATACACACTTGTTTGGACGATTTCCAATACATCGCTCATCCACTGACTGGTTAGAATCGATTTAACCGGTGATCTAATTTTCATCACTATATCCCCATATTATCGCGGGATACTTATTATAGTGCAAAGCATAATTTGGAGTATATTTCAAATACTTCAAAACTCATTTCATTATCGTAAACATTCAATGCAAACTTTCTTATGTTGTAGACTAATACGTCTCAACTTTCGATTGCATATCAGATTATTGACTACACTTAATGTAGTATATTATAATGACAGATGGAATGATTGGCGTCAATTGTGATCATAACCTCTTAATATATAACACATTTCTCAATCACTCTGCCATTTCCAAGCATTTGTATGCTATTTATTCATACGTCTATATGATATGCAAATTATAGCACCTTTATTTATGAAACAAATCCAACTTGCAATGGATTTTGTTCATGTTCATTGGTTGGTTCACCTCATTATAGACCAATGTATTAATATATCCGTTCACGAACGGTCATTTCCATACTAAAACGTACAGACGTATTATTATATGAAAAGTCACAACCTTCAAAGTGACATCATATCATAAAAGAACCAAACAATATAAATTTTCATTAAAGAAAAATGACATTTCGATAAAGACATGTGACCAACTTCTGAATTAGTAGTTTCATCAACTAGTTTTCATTAAGACTAAACAACTGATGAATTTACTAACTACTATATCAACGAGTTTCAAATATCAATTTAGACATTACGTCTGACATTTGCTTTTGTCATGCATAAGATAAAAGCCCCCACATTTTAAATATTTCATCAACATATAATCAAAATAACGACTATATATATGACTTGAAGTATTCTTAATGTAAACACTTTTATTTACACTCATTAATTCTTGAAACTATTTGACAATATTATTTGGTCAAATCTCGCATGTCATTGTTTGGGTGACTTAACAAGTCAACACACCTTCGTTTCTTTTTCGGGAACCATGAACCCTTCAGGTTGTTCCATGTAAATTTCTTCCTCCAAATCTCTATTTAAGAAGATTTTCTTTAATTTCACCTGATGGATTTCAAGGCCACACACCGCGGCTAACGCTATTAACACCTGAGTAGATGTAATCATCGTTACAGGTGGGTATGTATCAAAATAAACAAGGCTTTCTCGTTGTCTAAACTCTTTTGACAACTAATCTTGCCTTATATTTGTCAATAGCACCATCAGCTTTCATTTTATTTTTTAAAAATCCATTTAGAATCCAAATATTTATTTTCTGGAGGAAGATCAACCATTTTCCCAAGTATGATTACTTAATATGGATTATATCTTACTATTGACAACCTATTTTCAATATTGTGCTTCCGAAGAAGACAATGCTTCTTTAAACATTTGAGGATCATTTTCCAACAAGATTGTTAGAAAATCTTGTCCAAAGGAAGTAGTTATCCTTTGACGTTTACTATGTCTTAGATTTACCTCAATAGGTGTACTTTCTTTTGCTTCTTCCCGTGTTCGCTTAGATTTTCACTAGACGACTCATATTTCTTTAATACGGATAATTATTCTCAAAGAATTCAGCATTATCGTATTAATATGAATGTCGGGATTTTCTGATTTATGAATCAGAAAATGATATGCCTTACTATTTGTTGCATATCTTATGAAAACGAATCAACAGTTTTCGATCCGATTTTATCCTTTTGGGTTTAAGAACTTGCACTTTACCCAAATATCCCCCACACTTGAAAATATTTCAAGTTGGGTTTTCTTCCTTTTATTCATTTTTCGTATGAAAGGATTCCGTAAGAATAGCTTCTCCCCACAAGATTTGGGGTAAACAAGAACTTACAACAAGGTATTTTAGCATTTCCTTTAACGTTCTACTCATTTTTTTTTTCGCGATTCCATTAGATTGCGCTAATGAAGGGGCGGTCGTTTGGTGAATAATGCCGTATTCCAAACATATTTCATATTTGACGCCCCTATTACGTTGTTGAGCCAACCACAAGGACTGTTGTTTGTGCCATAACATAGCCAACCACAAGGACTGTTGTTTGTGCCATAACATAGTCAGAATAAATGGTGAAGTTTTTAATCTTCAAACCAGTCTGACACAATCAGAATTAATAAACGGTGAAGTTTTTAATCTTCTAACCGAGTACTACCTGATACCGGATCTAATAAACGGTGAAGTTTTTAATCTTCAAACCGAGTAATATGTGACACAATCAAATTTAATAGACGATGAAGTTTTTAATCTTCAAATCGAATAATAAATTAGAGTAGAAAATCACTCGGATTTTAATCTCCAAAACGAGTATAAAGTCACTTAGACTTTAATTTCCAACAAATGAGTAGAAAGTCACGAAGACTTTAATCTCAATGAATGAATACAAATCATGCAGATTTTGATCTCAAAAGGAGTAGAAATCACGAAGATTTTAGTCTCCATAACGGGAGTATAAAATTCACGAGAATTTTAATTCCTTTTCCAAATGATTTTTTCAACTAAATCATTATAACTCTTTAAACAATTTGATTCTTTAATCAAACACATATATGTTCATATTTACATATATTATATTCATGATCTCAAGAATACTTTCAAGTATCAATGTAAGCCTAATTTATGCTTACAACCTTGAAAATAATCTTCCACATAATTTTATGCATATTATCAGATTGTATACCAACTAATATATTTTATAGCATGCAAATAAAATATATTTTGAGATCATCAATTAAGTGTCTACCTTGACACATATAGGAATAGAAAGTAACAAAATTTCTATCTAACTGCCAACAAAATAATTCTCTTTCTCGTTTAGTATCTAACAAACAGAGGTTACGACAAACACAGAAAAGAATATTAAATTCCTTAAGATTGTTGGAAATCTGTGTTCAAAATCAGAAAATCAGAGAAGTAAAAAAAACGTTAGTTCAATAAACAAAACGTGAAATAATAATTCCGAGCCCACAAGTTGCTTGTGTGTCCTTAAGGAATTTAATCCCCTCACTGTTGCCCAAGGTTTTGGATTAATTCCTCCCGGGATAGAACGGAATAACTATTCTGCAACACTGGCAATCGAAACTGCAGAATTTCAGCGAACTCAACAGACGGAGCAAATCACACTTGACACTTATGTTTATTTGAAAATAATGCAACATTATAGAAAAGAGGGGAGAAATTTTCAGATTTTTCCATTTGATTTTCATGTCTCAAATATGAGGCCAAACCTCTATATTTATAGACAATGGAAGGGTGATATGGAGAGGTGCAATCTAAAAGGTGCCTCTTATGAAGAGGTGCGATCCAAAAGGTGCCTCTTCCATTTCTCATTCACACCCTTTTAAAAAAAATACAACAAAATCAAACTAGGATGATGGCGGCAGAACTTTGTACATAAATTGAATCTTTCCCAAATTAAAAAAGAATTTATCAACCAAAATCTCTCCGTCGTCCCCTCAATCTTTTTTCTTTTTCTTTTTCTTTTTCTTTTTCTTTTTTGGCATGCGCAACTACAGTAAAAACAAAATTACCCGAATGATGAAGCCAAAAGGATCAAAAGACCAACTGTTAGTCCGGAACCAAAATGTAATTTTTTGGACTCAAAATACAAAATAGGTGAAACTAGTGATCGTTTTATGTATAGTGCATAGATTGCATGCGTTATACCTTAACGGCATGTTCAGTGGCAGGTATCTCTGTTAAGGGGGTTCAAAAAGAAAAAAGTTAAAAAAGATTGTAGTTAATGAGAATTGAACATATAATTTTACAAAGTTTTTGAATCCTATCGACCACTAAGCTACACTTTTGGGTTGTATCAATGGAATTCAAAACCTAATATATAGAGATAAAAAAAAATATTTGTCTTATATATGCAATATAATTTTACCCGAACCCCCTTTCGCCCCCCCTAAATACACCCTTGGGCACATTTTTCCGTTAAGGTATAGCACATTGCACATATACGTTATACCTATATTAAAAACAACCAGTCTTCATCCTCGCGGACAGAAAGCAAAAAACAGTCCCCCTCCCCCCTTATTTTTAAAGCTTAAAGCTCCATTGGACTCCACCAGTCCCCAAAAGATTGTGCCCCCTCACTATTTTAATGAGCTAATACTCGATCCAGGGTGTTGTCGTATAGTGTATTTTTTTTATTGCTCGTTCGGTGACCAAACCTTCCATTTTTTTCAATTCAAAAAATCTATAAAAAAAAAAGGTATTCCAAATCACTTTTGTAGTAAAACTCGTGTGTATAATTATCTAATAATTACATGTGTCTACTACGTTGTTATCTTATTGTGATCGTTTTTGGATATATTTTTTTTATATCCGGATTAGTTTATTTATATGCAAAAAATTATGAAAATTGTATATTGTTCTTTTGTTGAATAATTAGTGTTATATGTGGCTTCAGTGTTGTACATATAATAATATGTGACTTTATGATTGTTTTAGTGCCCTTTAGTGTTATGTTGTGTCTTTTATTTTTATGTAGTGCCCTTTAGACCACTAAAACTGATAATAAATTTTAGTTTATGTTAGTTGATGTTGTTTATAGCCATTTAGAGTAGTGTGACTTTAGTGCTCTTTAGGATTCTTTAGTCTAGAACAAAAATTTACATGCCTTCATTAACTAACCCGGTTAGAGTACTCCATTATGGATCAAATATTAATCCATTATTAGGCATTTATTAAATATATTACTAGATAACAATCAAATATTAGATATCAGTCATAAAATAATTAGTTGACAGTACATAAGAGACATTGTCGGATTTTTGGATAAAATATAAAAGTTAACAAACAAATCATTACGAATGCAATAAATTAAAATTTATATAGTTTTAAGTGTGTAGTATTTTTTATATGAATAATTATTAAATATATCTTGATTAGTTGTGAAAATTTAATATTTAATTTTATGATAACCCAAAAATATATATATAAAAAATATGACATTAACAGAACCCTGACGAATTTTAGTTAAAAAATGTAAGAAAGTAACATATAAAAAACTTATCAACTTAAGTATTTTATATGAACAATTATCAAATATACCTTGATTAATTATGAAAAATATTTAATTCAAAAATATATGAAAAAGATGACAGTTCAAACAAAACCTTGCCGAACTTTATAAATTATAGTAAAAATGTAAGAAACTAACATATAAAATATTAGCATAGAAAATTTATCAACCTAAGTATTTTTTATATAAATAATTATTAAATATATCTTGATTAGTTATGAAAATTAAATATTTAATTCTCTTATAATCCAAAAAATAGCTAGAAAAAAATGACAATTCAACAAAACCCTACCGAATTTTAGTCAAAAAATGTAAGAAACTAACATGTAAAATATTAATATAGAAAATTTATCAACCAATTTAATTAAAGAGAAAAATACTTTAATTAATATTGTTCAATTTACAACTTCGTCATGAAAGTTCCCCCTATGCATCTGTTGTTGGAGAGCTACTGTTGATCCAGGGTGGCCATAAGTCTTCGCACATCTGGGATAGACAGCTGTTGTCCCAGACCTTCCACCCCAGAAGTATAGATGATCTTTGGGATCATTAGGGACCACCCATTTCATCCTCTTACAGTTAGATGTCTTCAACGGACATGGTTTTACCGGATTATAGGGATCGGACGGTTGCAGTTTGAGTGGCCCTTGATCACATCTATGATTAAGCGGTGGCGATCGGAGACGCACACATTTTATTTACTGATCGGCGAGGCAACCATCACATTAGATGTTGGAGGTTCTATTTTGGGTTGCCTGTTGATGGTATGGATGTCAGCTATCCATAGGTGCTTAGGGACTAAACGAGAGAGGACTATCTATATATGTTGCAGAGGCTCGTCGATTTCCATCCTGCGGAGCCGACTGCTTTGAGTGGTACCAATCGATTGTAGTTTTCATCTATTAGGCAGCATCTGGTGGCGTTGCACACGGAGACTACTGATGACTTACTGCCACATGCAGCAGACGAGGTTGTTGTTGCTGATGATGTTTGGTGGTATTATGTTTCTGAACACTTCAGCAAACCTAGTTAGCTTGCTAGTTTTGCATTATTTGGAGTGGCTAGATGAGTTACCTACTTAAAGCTGGAGGGGGGAGTTGTTCTAGCCTAATTTTATAGGCAGTCGTGTCGATCGTCCATAAGTACCGTGAACGACGTCACCAGTTTTATTCTATTGTTGCAGGTGATAACATTATCAATTCTTTTATTATTATAACAAAGATAGTACAAATGAACTTAATTTTATGTCTAGAACCAAAATTAGGTTTGGGTCTGGCAGTGGTTCTTGCAGATCCAGCCATCTCTCGCACTGATAGTTCTAGATGCACTACCTACACCATTTTGTCCACTTGCTAGGAGGTAGGTAGATAGGTGAGATCGCACCCGTGAGGTCAAGGCTCAACAGCATCTCCCTTATTACAGGGATTTGTTGAATTTACTTGAAGACGCTCAGGTACATATATACAAGTTTGTTTGATAATGCTTGATCTTTGTTGCGTTTACTCAGGATTCTTGTGTTTAATAAATAGTTCATAATACAACGACAAGCTCATCAATGGATTGCTAAATTATTATTTCCGCATTCGAACTATATGGATGTCATCAGTCCCTCTTATATGGCTCGATATAGTTGGCAGCATGCCACCGAGCGAGTCCTTTAACAATTTGGTCGACGACAAATACCTATTCTACCCAGTTGGTATTCCACACATTACAAGCGGATGATCGCTGCAAGGTCGACGAGACATGCTTGGCATGGCTAGAAGACCAGATAGAAAAATGCAATAAAATATGAGAAATATGTGTCAGCTGGAGCCTAGATTATAATGTCCTCGGTCGCGATGAATGCGTACAAGATGTTTATGAAGAAGAAGATGAAGACAACGACAATGAAATAGTGCCAAACGGTAACGATAATAGCGAATAAAAATTGTTATTTATTTGTTGAAGTTATTTTTAATTGTTGTATTTAATCTTCAATGATAAATGCCAATTAGATTTAAGCATATTGGAAACTTAATTTATTTCATAAATATTTACAAACAACACCATTACAGACATTTAGTATAACAAAAATATTGCATTAGAACACTAAGTTTATCTGTGAAAATTGGGCAAATTGGATGAACTGCCATCAGGAGCTGAATTACCACCACTTTCCAAATTAATTAAAGGACATTTACGGTGATCATGTCATGTTTAAAACATATAGCATATTTACGCGCATAAATGGTATCACCAACATCCATTTAATTTTGTATCCGTGTTCTTTTTGCACTTACCACTGATGCACATAATCCTTGTTACACGCTATTATAAATGGTTCCGTCAGCCAATACTACTCAGCACTCACTGGTCAGAAGTATCCTATATAGGTGTTTAATGCTAGAAACAGCAAGTCAGCAAACACATGTATGTTGAAATCACTTCTTGGCATGTGAGCATGGCAAGTGATAGATCGGCCATCTCCCACACGAACATAATCTTCTAGATTCATTAATTGTGTGTGTATTATTACCGTGGTTTTGATGCAGACCAGTGCGAATTTCAAACATATTTTGTCGGTTACAATACTGCAAAAATGTATGCCACTGTGCTCGCTTCCTATATTTCTTAAATTATTTCATCAGCAGTGGCATAAATTGAACACCCCTTTCCAGCAAGGACGATGCACTTCGAGATCTTTCAACAAACCTCTCCGCCATCTGCTTGAATAATATCCACACCATCGCAGTGACAAGCAATCCACGGGCAGATTTTAATAGCTCGTTGAAAGACTCTAATATGTTTATAGTCAAAAATTTCCCATCTTCTACCACCATCCTTATGCAAAGTCCACTTATCAAGCTTATGTTGCATCAACCAACGATAAAATTCAGGGTCTTCCTACCTAATCAATTCCATTCGGCTCCTGAATTTACATTCATGATGATTTGTTACAGCCATCCACATTAAATCATGTAAGCTCTGTTTTGGATGAGCCCCGTGGAAGTTGATCTTCAGGTGTTAACACAGTAACGATGGTAGGCATGCGGTTCCTTCCATGCTTCCAAAGTCTGTACATAACTTAAAATCCCACCATGATGACGAGATATTAGGCAAATACCTAAATTTTATCTAACAATGTGCTCTTTGAAGTGGTTCAAAAATCATGTCCAAGTCTCTTAACTTTTATTGGCATATATAGCAAATGAGAGGAGAAATATGCTTCCATTAGCATTTACTGCAACGATGATCAACATCTTAAAATCATGCTTTCCATATGTATGAGTGTCGTCTATGGATATTATCGATCGACAATGCACAAAATCATCAATGGCTAGTTTAAATGCACATAACACATATCTAAATATGAATTCAGTATTCCCGGACTCCGCTTAAACTTCCATTAAATAATAATCCTAGGGTTAAAGTTTTGCAAATCAGTTATGTACTTGGGTAGAGTGGTAAATGACTTATCTCAGTTACCATAAACAATTTCAAACACGAAATGTTTTTTTTTAGTAATGGTACAATCATATACCTGGTGGACAGATGTTATACACTCTTTAATCTTGTACCTTATGGATGATTCAATGCGTGGAATCAAGACAAGAGAAATCAAGTCAATGTTCAAGTTAAAATGATTCCCACTGTATGTGTCCCCACAATTTACGTATTTGTTTTCAACTTTCTCGCATGCAGCATCTATCTACAACCTTGAATCCATCTACAATGAATAACCTTATATACTTTCGGATATAACTTATGAACCTCGATCTCACGACACTCTTATATGTTGTACATTCGCATCGCCCTGCTAAGGTGCGCTTTATCGGCAAAAAGCTTATTTTTGACATCACCGTCTATCTAGATACATCCCACATTGTTGTATGAATGTTATCAAGACCCCTTGTGAGGGCATCCACATCCGGCATACTGGAAAACTAATCAAAGTAGGAATCACCCTTGAATCAAAAGACACATGAGACTCGTACACACTGGGTGTAATCAGAGGTGGAGTCTGCATATATGGAGCATGCTTATTGGTAGCATCATGCTCCCTCGGCAAATCAGGTTGCTCGTTCGCATTCTCATCAGCAAAGCACATTTCCTCATCGTCGTCATCCTTATCAAGGAAGGGTGTATCATCTCCAAACTCATCAGTATTATTATTATAATCATTATTATTTTTCTGACTTTGTGCATCTGCTAGATCCTGATAAATATATCGTTTTCGGGCAATTGGGTAATGACAGGACCTTCAAGTTGCTCATTTTCGCTGCACAACCAATAAAATAATGAGTTTCTCAAATTCATCCCAATATTATATATTAACTTTATCTCTTATTTTATAATTCATAATATGTTGATATCCTATGTTGCATATTATTGAGTTGCTGATGACTCCCGAATGAATCACCATGATCTAAAATACCAAAATTAGGCATATTCCAACTGTTTGTTGGTCCATAATTTATAAAATTCATATCCGTCTGGTACCCCCTTTAGAATATATGAGTGTTAGTACGAATATGATACATAAAAAACATACTAAGACAAAGAAAAATTTAAATTTATCACTCGGCGTGTCCATTATGTAAACTTGGGGAGAAATAATGTCCTAGATCCTCATTCACCCGCGGAGATAAGATTAGATCTGGCCAAACTCTTTCAAACGGAACATGTTCGAACAAAACTGCTCCAAAAATACCACCCGATGATTAAGGGTTATTCCTATTTTGCGGAACCTCAATATTGCGAGCATATTCAGACTTGAAATACATTTCCAACATTTTATCACAAGAAGTTTCAGGAGTTCATCCGGAATCCTCAAAATATCTTTTAGAATTTCATCATCTTCGATGTTAAACTCAGCATAACAAGCAACACATTGAGTAGTAAGAAAATATGGGTACTCCGATTACTTTAATATTAACCAAATATTTTTTCACACTCATTCTTTTACATATCAACGATACCAGTCTATCATACTCTAATGTAAGTAGCAACTTAACAATACACTATGGAGAACAACTATAGTGTACTGATTAGTTATTCCCCATGACAACCTTACCCCCGTCAATATAATGCAACTCCAATTTTTGCTTTTCAGATATTATGACAAAATACACAAAAAGTTAAGTGAACAAATATTTCACAGTGAGTAGAGGAAAATAAAAAAGATGCAGAAGACTGACTTTTTTCGGAATGGAATTTTGAAAAAAGAATGAAGCTCCTTAAATAAGCAAAAAAAGTTGTTCGGGGGTACAATAATTGGAGGATATAGCTCGTTAATTAAACGCGCTCTATATATAGCGTAGTAAAGCTATGCGCTACACCCATCAATTATTGTGGGTCAATTAATTAGAAGTATAGTGCATGGATTGCATGCGCTATACCTTAACAGACAAGCATGCCATTAATGTATAGCGCATGCAATCTATGCACTATACATAAAATGGTCATCAATCGTTTTTTTTACCTATTTTGGTGCTTTAAGTCCAAGAAAACCACACTTTGATTCCGAACTCTTTAACTGTTATCGTTCTGGCCTATAATATCTGCTCTATTTTTCTTTTCTTTTTTGTTTTTCTTTCCTTTTCTACCTTAAGATAAAATGGAAGGACCCGAAAACGACCAACTTGTTAAAAAAGGGTACAAACCTATTTTCTTATTAGTTATTTTAAAAAAAGAATGATTTATTTTTAAATTTTGAAAGAATATAACTTAATATTTTATCATTTTACCCTTAATGAGATGATTTATAGTCATACAAATATCTTTGCATTTATTTAAACTACAAATTTTAAAAGTCTTAATTTTTTATTAAAACTTCGCACTCAATCACATAGATTCAAACAAATTAAAACGGGATGGAATATATTACTAAACATTATGGTAGGACGGATAGGATTCCTTCAGGTTTAACTAGAGGTTTAATGTTCCAGCCCTGATTAGGGAAAAAAATTTGAAATATGCAGCTTCCCCTTTAACGACCTTAAGTAGTGCGATCTGGATTAGCCACGGTCACAATGCGGATATCAAATACCAGTTGAGAAACAAAATTATAAAAAATAAAAAAGTTACTCCTACCTAATATCTTGTGAGCTTAGAGTTTCAAAGAAAGTGATTGGATATTATTAATGGTCCACAAGATTAGGTTACATATATGTTACGCTACTTTGTAATTTGTTAATGAATAAGTGGATACATAAAGAGTGCCAGCATATTGACGCAATTGCAAGTCATAGAAAATGCTAATTATCAACGATAATTGATGGGGTCTATTTGGTAGGAAGGAAATTTCTTTTTATTTTTTTAGGTTTGATTTGCTTAAATGTTTTGAAAATTATTTTTATTATAAACTCATTTTTTTTAATTGGAGAAAAATATTTTTCTTATGAGGAGAAAGAAAATATTTTTCAAAACTCCTTCTCAACCTTCCCCGCCCTCATCAACCCACCTTACCTTCTCTCCAAAAAGATTTTTTTTTTTCAAATTTCAGTTTTTTCGTTACCATCCACCCTACTGCCCCTCCATCCCACCCCACCCCACCCACACCCCCCTCGCAAAAAAATAATTTGTTTTACTTTTGTTTTTTACAATTTTAAATTTCTATTTTTCTGTTTTTCTGCACCAACCACCCAACCCCCCTCACATGCCCCTCCCCCCCTCCGGAAAAAATATTTTTTAAATATATTTTTAGTTTTAATATTTTATTTATCGGTTTAAAGGTTCAAAATTTTACAAGTTCCAAAATTATAAGTTCGAATGTTTATGTGTTTGGAAGTTTATGAGTTCGAAATTTCGTGGTTTGAAAGTTTAATAAATTAATGAGTTCGGAAGGTTGTTGGTTTGAAAATTTATGACTTCATATTTATTATATTTAATATTTATGAATACTCTTCAAAAGTTATTTTTTAAATTTACGTACCAAATATCAAAAAATAAATGAAATTACTATTTATTTTTCAAGAAAATATACCAAACGTATATGTAAACCTAACTATCCACGAAAATTGATAGCCATTTGATGAAGAGACAGATACAGTTAAACAGTAGAGCACTATTCTTTAATACTAGAAACAGCAATATTCGTGGAAACTTCTCTTTATCTTGACAAACACGTTTGGACAAGAATTAATTTCGAGATTAAACTATGTTGCCCAATTTAAAAGTGTTAGGAACTTTAAACATTCATGTTTGAATGAACGGAAAAGGGTCATATATGACCCTCTACTATCTAAATTAGGCCATATGTGACCCCCGTTATACTATTTAACTATAAATGACCCTACCGTTTGTTCCCAGGTTTTATAATGACCCTCCAACGTTAAATGACACATTTAAAATTCGGAAAAGGGTCATATATGACCCTCTACTATCTAAATTAGGCCATATGTGACCCCCGTTATACTATTTAACTATAAATGACCCTACCGTTTGTTCCCAGGTTTTATAATGACCATCCAACGTTAAATGACACATTTAAAATTTAAATATCCATGTGGCAATCGCTGATTGGGCTAATTAAACCCACCCCATTATTTTTATTTAACCCAGACCCGGTTTACTTTACCCGACCCGACCCGGATAAGATTTTTGGACATAATATCATCTTCTTTTTTAAGTTTAGGGAGCACTGTTTTATTGTTTATGTAATATAGTTCTCTTTTTATTATATTTCAAAAATAATATAGTAAAGTAAATGTTTTATTTTAATTTTAAAACTAGACAGCTTAGCATTCTAATTTTGTTCTTAAGGATGCTAAGTTGTCTAGTTTCAAAATTAAAATAAAACATTTACTTTACTATATTATTTTTGAAATATAATAAAAAGAGAACTATATTACATAAACAATAAAACAGTGCTCCCTAAACTTAAAAAAGAAGAAGATGATATTATGTCCAAAAATCTTATCCGGGTCGGGTCGGGTAAAGTAAACCGGGTCTGGGTTTAAATAAAAATAATGGGGTGGGTTTAATTAGCCCAATCAGCGATTGCCACATGGATATTTAAATTTTAAATGTGTCATTTAACGTTGGATGGTCATTATAAAACATGGGAACAAACGGTAGGGTCATTTATAGTTAAATAGTATAACGGGGGTCACATATGGCCTAATTTAGATAGTAGAGGGTCATATATGACCCTTTTCCGAATTTTAAATGTGTCATTTAACGTTGGAGGGTCATTATAAAACCTGAGAACAAACGGTAGGGTTATTTATAGTGAAATAGTATAACGGGGGTCACATATGGCCTAATTTAGATAGTAGAGGGTCATATATGACCCTTTTCCGTTGAATGAAAA